>JAUBWS010111164.1:0-10064 GCA_032270445.1 Darlingtonia californica
TTTTATAAAACAATACTTCCCTGGTGGGCCATTCTCATGAAACCACAAATTACAGTTTCTGCTTCAGTACACTGCGTAGAGGGATGCTAACGAATGGTGCGTGGGTCGCCACGCTGATAAGTTAACACAAAAAAAGGTCGTGCATGACGTATGCGATTGAGGATGCCCATTTGAGGAAAAACAACCGTGAAGCGGCGAATCGTTTAACGACGTAAAAGTGTATGACAATTCTAATGAGGTATTGTCATATTTTGGATGGAAAGTTTTTTCCAAAATTAATAAGCAGCTATTCCGGACTCGAGCATCAACTTACAAGTTCATAAAACAATTGTCATGTGACGTATGCAACTGGGAAATGGCCCGTGACATCTCTTTTTTAGATTTTTTATATAAAACTTTGAGCTACTAACCGATAATCACAAAAAAGTAGGGATATATTCTATGCATGGCACTAATCTTAAGTTAGTGTTAGTTAGTAGCTACTATCCCAATCAATCACCTACCCATTATGATTTCTACGAGAAAGATAAGTTTATTGAATTTCATAGATTCTTGAAATTTTGAAACCCTATTTAGCCTAGGCTTTTTATCGTAAAATTTCATCAAATTTTTTTCATAATCAAATGAGAATTTGCACACTGACGCAGCATGGTAAGAACTTTGAAATATATAAAATGAAATAAATACTTTGAAAAACGAACTAAATTTTCATTATCCCTCTGGCAATTAGACACTGATGCTATACTCCTTTGGAAGTTCAGTGACTTGCCATACCTTTACCCTTACTATCTAAGGAAATTCGCAATGTTTGGCTTTAAGTTATACGAAATTCCTTGGATTTTTATCTACACCTCGTATGGAATTTGCCAGAAAATTTCAACCAAGATCCCCTTGAAAATACGGCTCAAGTTGCTCAAGAACCTACTTTGGCGATCATATGGATTGGATGTTAAAAATTTCTTAAACATTCCAACAAACCATGAAGATAAGTCACACTGAAAATTAAACCAAACAAACTTTAGGCGCCACTGTCAAGTCAATTTTAATGCGGGTACATTCGAACAGGACAATCACATCATCATCGAAGACCAATCTGATTTCTCAAATGCCCATCTGTTTCTTTTCCTACGGAAAAAATGTGGTAGAGAACAAATAAATAGATACTTCCGAGATCGTTAAAAACTACAAATCCATGACAAAAATGTTGTCTTCAGCACCTTAAGTAGTTAAAACATATATATTCTAGGCAGTGAAAGACAATTTTACTAGGTAAATACCTTTCGGAGCTCACCTATGCATAGGAAAAAGTCATCGGTCGGAAAATAGAATCCAATGGTATCAATATATAATATATCCCAACAGTTTAAGAGCTTAGAGACTTTTTAATTGCAACAGTATATCACAAGAAGCTAAGGGGTTTTAACTGTTACAGAAGTATCAAAAAGTTCTAGTTATTTAATCCATATTCTTAAAAAGACCTTCAAGAGTAAAATCAAGGTGGATTTACCATTTTCCATTGCAACACCTGCAGCCACTCATCCTTTTCTTTTGGAGAGCTTGCGTAAATGAAGAAAGTGCGACCGGGCATTTCAATTCTGAAAGCAAAACAAAATAATCATGGCAGCCTCACGTAAAACGTAACTCGAACTAATATCACACTCACATAATTCGACTGAAAAGCATCTTTAACCCTACCTGGGCCGGTCATGTTTATGAACATGAATCTATTTGGCTTTTAATATAATTCTATTTGGAACATTTTCTTAAAATATCAGGAGATTAGCTTTTTTAGTTGCATAGTTATGCTCAATTATTGAACCGAAGGTGAGAAATGTAAGCAAAAATAGTGTAAATTGACTAAAATTATAAATTTTTTTTTAACTTTTGATAAACAAAAGGTTATGACATGAAACTTTGACAGTTATCTTGCAATGACAAAAGAAAGATGCTGACGTCATCAATTTTACTCGTGACGTAATATTTTCAAAATGGCGCATCAAAAGCGAAAAAATAATTTTTAGCGATTTTGGCGCCCTGTAGCTAGTCAGGACTTGATAACTTATCTATGGAAGCTTATTCTATTGGCTTTCCTAAAATGAAAACAGATTTGAAAAATGTCTTCTAGATCAGAAGTTATAGCCATTTAAAGAGCTGTATGGTGTATGCATTTCAATGTTTTATTTTATGTGATGTCGTCATCAAGTAACCATAGCAACCATAGATTTGTAAAGGTGATTTTTGCACTAAGGAGGAGGACTAACTCCATACCAAATTTCAAGTTATTATGAGCCCACCCTGAGATATTAGTTGTGCCGAACACAAAAAAGCCCAGCCCAGCCCAGGTAGTGTTAAGTACCGTTAAAAGGCTTTAGCTCCTTCATTACCGCTCATAAAAACTTCATTCATAAAAAACCGAGTCTCTCAGCAATTTTAACTTTTGATCAAGACCTTAAATCTAAGATCGCGTTACCAAACGAGCACAAACTTTGCTATTTTTGCTTTTTCCAGTGGACAGCTATGGTCTTATATAGTTTAAACAAATTCGATTTTGTAAGAAACTAAACATCGATGGTCCGCTAAAAGGAGGGTCAACTGTATTTCGTTTGTACTGATCTTCGTGAATCACATCAAAATTATATCCATTATTTCGAAGATTGTTCTTCATTTTGTAAAAACAAAAAATTGATTAATATTAAACAAAACAATCATAGAATAGAATAAGGTAAAAATTACGGTGGAATAAGATAAAACCCCGTTCATCTATTGGCTCCGTTTGTGGAGCCGTGACCGAGTGGTAGAGCACTGAGCTTAGAACTCAGAAGTCCCGAGTTCGACGCGGGCATGAGGCCTTCGGCAGTGAAAATTACCTCATCATAATTCACAATGTTCCTTGTAGGTGTTTCACAGGAAGGCAGGATCCTCGTTGATAACAGTTCAAAAACGGAACTGAAAAGGCTATCCTGGGTAAACATTCGTAAATGAATAAATAAAATAAATAATACGTTTTTTGAGGATATTAGTTTTTGTGAATGCCTCCTTAAGAATATTTCATTAGTACTTAATTTCACGAAATTTGGCCATAATTCACGAAATTTCGTTGATAATATTTATTGGTACTTCAGAGGACAGCAAACTTACTTTATTGTGTTTGCTTTTCCGCATTCAAAATCTTCATCTATAGCCAAGCATTTTTCTAAATCCAATATTCTAATTGGTTGCTCGTCCTATAAAAAGAAAATAAAGCCTTTCTCATACACACATTTGTAAACTGCAGTATTTTACCTTGATGCCTTTACGTGTAAAGTTGGTTATAAAAGGTAACTAGATCGCAACTCACTTTGCAAAAATATCAAAAGCAGTCCCTTGTGTATATTTACAGGGTGCTTCAGAAAGATATTAACAAAAGCCCTACTGCAGGAACATTCGCTCTCTATGGACCGGTTAATTAATCATGTCTCTCAACATTTTTGCAAGATCAATGTTGTTTTCGAAGCGTCAAAAATATATATACCAAAGTATTTTCAATCTAAATAGTTTCTTCGCCATACGGATAGTATAAAACACGAAGATATCAGAAAAGATTCGGAACCGGCAAAACATCTATTCGAGTTCCCGGACCACAAGTTTGAGTGGAAAACGTTGCTACCGGCATCAAAATAATTATTTGATCATTTATGGTGTTACACAAATTCCTACTGAAAACTTCATTAACTCTTAATTTCTTAAGCATACAATACAATAAAAATACGAACATACCCCTTTTGTTTTATAATATTTAAGTTCGTTTTTGCACAAGACAAACCAACGAGCCTTCCAGTTCTAAAAATGAAATCGAAGATTACATCGAAACATAAATTTAATAATAATGTCAAATCGCAATAATATAATCAGCCATGTTGTGTTGACCACCATGGGATTCGAACCCACGACCTGTTACATGCTAGGCGGTTGCTTAGTATAATTATTATGATAATAAATAAAGTTATATACACAGTGGGCAGAATCGTGAAAAACCCATGCGGAGGAGTGTTTTTTTTTTAAACGGCATGGACTGCGTATATACCAGTTAAAAAATAATAACACTCCTCCACATAGGGTTTTTACTAATTTTGCCCACTGGGTGAGAGAGGGATGAATTGCATGCATTATACTACCTTTACTATTCCACCTTGTTTTGTCAAATACCCTTCTTTCGAGTTGAGCTAGAAACAAAACAATTCTAAACTATAGTTCGTAGGGCTTGAGAATTTTGGAATATGTCTGATGACGGAAGATTAGTGTGGGAAAATGTGAGATTTTTAAGTCAAAATAAACTTTAGGAAATTTTTTAAATACGTTTAAAAGACATTATTTTCGTGAAAATGTGCTTGATATGTCACCAAAACGTTGTGTACTTTTGCCAATGGCTTTAAGGTACAACATTTGACATGAAAAGGGGGGTTTTCGACAAAATAGGGGGAGTAGGTTTTGAAAGAGAGGTTTTATATTTTAACAATGAAAATATACCAATAGTTAAAACAATATGAAATAAAGCTCAGTCTTGACGATTCATGTAAATTTGAGTTTTAACTAAAACTATTTTTCGTTGTGAAAACAAATATTTCAGATCACTTGGAAAATGCTAATTTCAATTGTTTTTATGAATCGTGCTGTTTCAAAAGGTTAAAACTAATTCAGTGTCGTGTTGCTTCAGTTTGCAATTTTTCGTGAAGAGAATTCTGTGATAGTTTTACAACGTAAATCTTAAGGGAAAAGAAATCACAGTGAAATTATTTTAAATCTCACAACTGGTTTTTCCTGCGCAAAAAATGTATAGTTTAAATACATAACGAATAATTATTATTGTGCTTCATTTTCCCCGTCAAAATTCTTTTGAGATTAGCAGTAAAAAGGCACAACGTACCTTTGTGTGAGTATAAACTTATAAATAGTTAAAATTTTAAATATAACTAGAAACAGATTTTCTTTGGAAACACTAACGAAATAATTTACAACTGACAAATTACGTCAATATAAGGTAAGCAAAGTTCCGATCACCTTTTCCCTCATACTTTAACAAAACTTATGAGCTAGGTTTGATAAGCATCCTTATTTTCATTAGAAACATACCGATTCAGGAGCGAAGTCATTCAAGTGTTGACTTGATGGCCGATCACCCCATTCTGCATGAACACGTATCGTATCATAGGATGCTGGTTCTGCAACATTACGTGGGTAAGGATACTTCAGGAGTGTCAGTACGCCTATTGTTCAAAGATGGTTTATATAATACATGGAGATTTTGATTTTGCTAAGATTGTACTCAATAATTTCAAAAAAAAGTTTAAATTATTAAAAATTATGGAGATTTTTGTAATATATCTACGGACTAATTTACTTTAATTACTGTTCTTTTACATTATTCAGTATTTTTTGTCATTTCAAAAATGAAAACAAATCATATACATGTTTTTTATAAGCATGACGTTTATAAGAATATCTAGGCTCACGTTTGGTCAAAAACTAAGCATATCTCAAGCATTTTGTTGAGCCTTGCAAAATAATAAAGTACGATATTTTTGCAATTTCTACGATTTTTCAGGTTGTTTGTAAGAAATTAGCAAAAATATTGGTCCAAGCGTAAGCATACTGGAAGCATATTTTCATAAGCATGCCCCAGCTTGTTTCCGAAATTTTGATTGCTTATAAAAAAAAACATGTATATAGCAGCATTAAAACCCAGAATGAACCAAAATAGATTTTTAGAAGTTTGCATCATATAGTTTCACAGTTTCACTATGAATTTCAGAATTTCATTTCTCAGAATTTCCTTTCTTGAATAGGATGTATAGATTATAAAATGTGACGTTCCATGGGAAAAGGGGGCATGGTCATTTTTAGCGCGATCATACTCCACCTACTTGCAAAACCATGAAAAAAAGTCTGTGGAGGAGGTCATTTTTATTTAAGCGACCATATCAAATATTTTTCTTTATCTCTATTAATGATAAAAGTTCACAAAAAATACAAAACATTACATATAAAAACAACTCAAAAAATGTTTATTGGCCTAACCTGATTCTCCACCAATTAGTGGCTTATTTTCAAAATGTCCCACAAAATCCATCAAACTTGCAAACTTCCCCATCCCAAAGGTGTATTGTTTGCCATCCCAGCCAATCTGAAAATGTTTGACAGAATCAGAGCACTTCACAGAAAGTGAGTACTCCCCACTCCTTGAATTACTTGATCTCAATAAATAAGAGCCATTTTGTCCATTTTGTAAGAGCAATGCTTCTGCATGATGCCTGTTCAAGTTCGGATGAAACCACCTATAAATGACGTATGAATAATAAGAGTACATATCGATATCGAAGCCTAAACTGCAAAAACTGAACCTGAACACTTGCTATAAAAATTTCATTTAGGAAAACTGTTCTCAGATCTCATTTCATAACAGAAAGTTATACAGTAAAATTTTACAGAAAACAAAAAAGTGTTTATCTTTAACGCAAGATTCCCAGATTTGATTAATTTACCTACATCAAGTAAATCAAGTAAAGTGTATATCGAGATGTTGTGTCTCAAACCTTGAGGTAAGTGCCTAGATTGGCCCGTTGTGACAATACTGTCGACTGAGGTGACTTGCACACACACAGGCTTTCATAGGAATGTATTTCTAAAAATTTAAGGAATTTAGCAAAATATTTATACAATAATATTAGCTCTTCTTTCCTGTAAAAATACTAGCGTAATAAAATCCAAAGCATTTTCTATGCAAGAAATATTGAAAAGGTTAAGTTTTTGGAGACTTACGGGAGATGTTCCACTTCAATGCTGGCTTCCATTAGGCTGCCTTTATTTTCTTCAAAGTTGTTATTATGAAAAGTAACTTCAAGTCATTTTCTAATCTAAAATTGATCAAGTTTAACTTAGAACTAGTTTTTGAAAAGCACAATATACATGTGTCTGATTGATGAGAAATAACTTTTAGTCAAAACAGTAGTGTATGTGAGGTCCACAGTATGTAGTCATGTCAAATACAGCCCTCTTCTTCCCATGCATAATCACATGATGCAAGTTTTACTTACTCAGACCTGTCAACATTTTCTGAATGAAAATGGGTGATCAATTTTGTAGATAGCTAAATTTTAAGGCAATTTTAACAATTGGACTATCACTTTGAGCGACTGAAAACAGCTTTTTCTCTTATTCGATTTTATGCTTGTTAAAAAATCACTGATCATGCAGCCCTGTTAATCCAGGTTGGCAGTCAGCATTGCCAACCTTAAAACCGACCTAGTTTTGGCAAAACTGACCTGATTTAGTGATATTTGCCGACCTAATTACAGCTCGATTAACAGGGCTGTCATGCACATCACGTGACATTTTTCCTTAATGTAAATTTCAGTATCAGAGCTTACAAAAAACAGTCTTCAAAAATAATATGCAATACTAATGCTCATATCATTCTGCAAAATATATGGAACAATATTTCCAAAATGCAAGAAAATGTTTAAACTCAGCTTGATTATATATGGTGCTCCTTGATTTGACAAGAAAACACATGAGAAACATGCAAAACGCATGAAGGTTAGAAGGTCTGAATACTGCAGTTAGTGAAACTAACTAATTGTTGATTTTGCATCACAAAAGTGATGGAAGTCTTGAATTTGTTTCCAGCTAGACAAGGTTTATATACATTTTATTAATACTTTAATTAATCTTCCCTCTTTTATCCTTTTGAGGTTTTCACTAATCACTCCAAGTGATTAGTTATTGTTGAATTTTGTCGAAATGATCAAATAGTAATACGCTCTCCACGCTGATCTCAACTTCAGTTCATAAAGCTGATAGAATTTGAAAAAAATATAAGAAAGACAAGTTAAAGCAGAAGTTTTTTTATTAAAAAATCATCTTTGGTGCATAAAATAAAAGCGTGTTTGATATCTACAGGGTATCTCAAACAAGTAGCTTTTTGTAGAAATTATGAGAAGAATTCACCGCAAAGTAAAACAAAAAAACTAAAAACTTTCTATACAGTTGCTAATTAGATTTTCTATGACAGGCTACATTTTTCTGCACAAATAAAAAAAAATTGTGTATTATATGAATGCAAATAGTGAGTAATTGCAATAAAAGAATTGAATTTATGAAATAATAATGTATATATTGATTTGTTGCAATTGTGAAGTGGTAGGTAATTAACAACAGTAATAGAAATAACAATGATTTTTAATCAGTAAAAGTGGAAGTAACAAGAAAAATATTTCAAACACCTATATATCTTTTCCTTTCTTCAATTTTTTTGTTGAGCAATATATAAGTTTTGGAAAGCTTACAAATTTGCTATCTTTAGACATAAATTTCACAACTTTTAAGTTTTGCTACAACTACCCAGTTACGGTTTTGGACTAATCTGGACCTAAAACTTAGAAAAATGAAAAAAATCCTGGGTATTTATCTGAGTTATAAGTGTGCCAGATTTCAGACTTATACGACTAATATTGGTTATTGTACGCTATCCTGCCCAAAAGTATCAGGACATATATATACACACATAATCAACTCACAAACAGACATTCTGAGGTTGTAGCTCAACTGAAGTTGAGAATATTTGAATGGGTTTAATTTTTCCAAACCAATCATTTTAGATTTCTTTCTCTTCAATCTCTTATCAACATGCATTCCGTAATGTCACGTTATACAAGCCTAAAGAAATGTACTGCATCAGTCAAGCCGCAAACCAGGGGGGCTAAGTTTCCTAGCTATTGTATAAAATAATTTGTTGTTTTTCTCCAAACAGAACAAGCTACCAACTGCTAACTGCACAGACAATCAACGACTGCAATAAAGTCATTTATTCTGGTTAAGTATATACTATATAAATCTATTTAGAAATAACCTACAAATAATTAATAAATTATCAAATAAGATTGATGACTCTAATTCAGTCATGTATATATCTCGAATAATAAACTGCAAAAATATAACTGTTGCGATAACAACAACAAAATTGATTATTAGTATGTACATGCTGCGGTGGTCTCATTTTTTCATGTAACATAGTTCAAAGACTAGTAATTTAGTCACGGACAGCAAGTCTTCACTTTCCTTTTTCGTTTTCTTCCAATGTTGATTTATTCCAGGTCCTGTTTTTATGTTTTTAATCTAATTTCAATATGACTTCCTCACAGTTTGTTGATTGGTTGAATTCAAAACAGAACCGCAAAAAAGATTGGCAAGTAGATAATTCCGGGAAACAGTGAAAATAGAAAACGCCCAGACAAAAGTGGTTTTGAAAACTACGCCACAAGACCATTTCACATTGTATCTGCCTAAGGTCCTCACAATTTTTAAGCATTAAACACTCACTAAGTCTCTTTCTTTCTGATTTGGGTTAAAACTAACTTTGACAAGACTAACTTTGAAAACTGATAAGGTAGAGGAAAAGAAAAGAAATATTTATCTTGACTTAAATTTAATTTTTAATTTATATATATATATATATAAATTTAATGTGTTTTCAAACTTTAAATTTTGAAAATCGTCCAGTCGTCTGTCCTGCTCCTGGCACACAGGCAGGGAGGTTAGTGGAGGGTCCTCAGTCACACACACATAAGTTCACTGAGTCACTTCACCACAAACAAGCCTCCCCTGAATGAAAATGATATACCTTACTTAGCTTTTTAGGTGAACTTGACAGGCCTCACACTCTCAGTTAATTACTACCTCATAGCTCATTTGACGAAAGTGATGACTGAAGCAAACATAAAATACAATAGGTTTGCAATCCACAATGAAACCGAAACTAAAACTATACTGACTCAACAAACATCAAACCTCAGCAAAACTTGCGACTGGTACTGCCATCTTCCAAAACAAAACAGCAAGCTGAACTCCGAGACTCAAAAAATAAAATACGGGCTTGCTATTTTGAGTCGCGAGCATAGGCTATATAGTGACGTCACGTACTCTAGTGCCACGAATGGTCGTCCCCCCCACCCCCCTATGGCGCGCCGTAGCGGACTTTATTACTATGTCTGTATATCAATACTAACTTCAAATATCCGTACTATATTTGT
>JAUBWS010111186.1:0-12161 GCA_032270445.1 Darlingtonia californica
TTACTTTTATACATTGTATACATTTTACCGTAATGTTGGTTTTTATTAGTTTTCTTTTGTAAACTATGGCATTAGCCCTTTGACCAACTATAAATAAATTGATAATAATAATAATAATATCCATTTATATGATACTCCTCTGAATCCATAGTGCTTTAGTTTATTGAACATAATCTTATGATTAACTGTATAACATTTTACCATTTTGAAAGTCGAGGAAGATACCACATGTAATTTCACCTTTATCAGTAGGATCTCTTATTGCTTCTGTAATGGTAATGAGGCTATGGACCGTGGAATATTAAAATTGTCGTTTAAAAATGTAGTTATTATCATCTAAAAATCTAACTATTCTTTTATACACTATCTTTTCAAAGATGTTATCGATGTTAGATAAAAGAGAAATCGGTCTGTAATTACCAGCTACTAATGGCGACCCTTGTTTTTATATACGGGAATTACTTTTACAACTTTTAGAAGATCTATGAATTGTTTTGGATAAATCTTTTCCGTTATTTTACTTGGTTTAGTAGTGAAAAACCTATTAAATTCTTTCGATACGTTGTCCGGGTCTGACTTAATGATTCCTTATTATTTACCCCTTCTTTTATTTGGAACTCAATAGTAAGGGCTTAAAAAAGAAAGTTTTTTGGTTCTTTAAGGACACTATTTCATTTATCGCTTTCTATATATTTTTTAACTTTTTGATGTTATCTTTGAAATACTTTTGAAAATAGTTTCTTTTACTACAACGAATTAAACGATTTCGATAACTTCTATATCGATCATGAATATTTCTTTTTTACAATTGGATCTTTTTCGTTTTGGAAATTGTGATAGATTTTATCTCTAGTTTAGATTGATTTTAATATACCTCTTGAAATTCATGGCTTTCCTGTATTCTTAACTTGTTTATGTCCAACCCGCATAACGGACCTCTAACCTATACTATGGAAATGTTTTTGAAACTCTTCAACCTGAAATGACTTCAAATCTTTATAATACCTATTTCGTTTATTCATGTCATAAGTGCTGATATTCTCAAAAATAAGAAATTGCGGTAAGTGGTTAGATAAACCAACGAAAAGATTTCCTGTAATATCGTTATTTTTGAAATTGCTAGAGACAAGGATATTATCAATTAAGGTTTCAGCATGTGGTGTTATTCTTGTAGGGAAGGAGATAATCTAAAAGATAGTTGTTTCTCCTAAGAAGCCTTCAGTTTCAAGTCAGTTTCAAGACGATAATCAAAAAGCTGTTTCTCGCCAGAAGTCCTCTCAGGTATACCAGTTTCAACAACGAGATCGTCAACAAGCTGTTTCTTTTCAGAAGCCTTTTCAGAGGTATCAGCTACAACCAGTCGATAATCGACAAACTGTTCTTCGTCAGAAGTATTCACAGACTTAAAAGCTTGAACAACGAGAACATCGACAACCTGTTTCTCCTAAGAATCCTAAGCAGCCTTCTCAGAAACCAACTTATTGGTGTTCTATGGAGGTTTCGTCAAGAAGAAGTGGCTGTAATGGCTGACATTGAAAAAATGTTTTTTTAAGTTTGAGTGCCAAAATCACAGCAGACACCCTTCAGATTCTTTTGGTGGCCAGATGGCGCATTTAAGGGCAAAGATGCATTCGAGTTGGACAACTATGTCCCAATTGAATGCGAAGTGAATGTACACATATTTGGAGCGGTATTGTATCCAAGCTGCAGTAGCTACGCCTTGAAACGAAGTGCTTTCGATCATCCTAATCTATTGGAACAAGATGAAGCTTTTCAGGCGATTATGAGAAACTTCTACGTTGATGATTTATTGAAATCAACGGAAACTGCACCTAAAGCGCTGGAGATGATAGAAAAACAAACGAGAAGTTCTTGAAGCCCTCTCAGAAGAAAACCAAACGAGAAGTTCTTGAAGCCCTCCCAGAAGAAAAACTCAGAAGGCACCTAAAAGAAATCAAATGGAAAGACAGTTTGTTACCAGAAGAAAAGTCACTTGGAACCATTTGGGATATGAATGAAGACCAATTTGAGTTTCATGTCAAGTAAAAAGAAAAGCCAACAACGCGAAGAGGAATGCTGTCCTTTTTATCTTCTATCTATGATCCATGTGGTTTCGTGGCTCCTTTTATTGTACGTGGTCGTAAAGATCATTCAAGAAACATGCAATGCAGGTGTCAATTAGGACGAACCTGTTAACGATTTCATCCATGGAAATTGCTTACATTGGAAGGACTCTCTCATACATTTGTCCGAGATCTCTGTGACGAGGTGTTTCACAGGAAGGTTTCTGGCAAGTGGAACATGCCTCCATTCACCATTTGTCAGATGCATCCAATTTAGGATATGGTCAGGTGTCATACCTTAGGGTGGCGAAAAAAGAAAACAAAATCCATTGTAGTATTCTAATAGGAATCTTGACTTTGTTGCAAGCCAAGTACTTTAGACAAGACATTTTGAGGTTGAAGAAAGAAAGACAATCAACCAAGAAGATAGCAAATGGATGGATTTAGATGGTGAACTACTGCGGGTTGGAGGTAGGCTAAGGAATTCAAATTTCGAAAGTGACGTCATGTACCCAATTCTGTTAGCTAAGAGGCCAATATCAAAATCAATCTTTAGACGATGTCATGAAAACATTGCACATGGAGGGAGAAATGCAACCCTTAATAAGCTTAGGAATTCTGTTTTTTTTTATAAAAGCAGCAAATACTGAAGTTCGTAGTGTAATCTATCAATGGACAATATGCAGATTCTTAAGAGGAAAACTTGGTGAATCATGAGTCAATTACCCAAAGAGAGATTCGAAGAATCGCCTTTCACACATAATGGTGTTGACATGTTTGGTCCCTTTTTAACCAAAAGAGCGCGTGATGTTTTTCTTCACGAGCAGTCCATATAGAAGTAACAGAATCAATGACTACAGACTCCTTCATATTGACACATCGTAGGTTTATGGAGCGTCTGGGCGCTGTCAGATCTATTCGATCAGACAATGGTATCTATTCGATCAGACAATGGTACCAACTTCATGTGCTGCAAAGCTGAAGTGGAAAGAGCCTTCAATGAAATGGACCATCAAAGAATCAATGAGTTCCTGTCTGGAAAAGGTGCAGATTGGCTTTAATGGAGAAACAAACCTCAAGCTGCAAGCCACCATGGTGGAATCTGGAAAAGACAGATAAGATCAGCTAGAGCCATTCTAGATGCCCTTGTGAAATCTCACCCTGGTCTGTTGACAGATAAATCCTTAGCGACAAGGATGCAGGGAGAAGAAACGATTTTGAACTCACGACCATTGAAAGAGTACGTAGTGCTTCTTCAACAGAGACACAAGTGGAATAGGCAAAGAAGAAACGTGTGTGTCAACGGTATCGTCTTGATGAAAGAAGATGCAGGCAGAATGAAGTGGCCTCTAGGAAGAATCGTTGAAGTCTACCCCGATAAGTACGGCAATGTAGAAAATTATAAGTTCCGAAACATCATGAAGATTTGGTACGTCCGGTGACGAAAATGGTATTTTTGATTGAAGCTATCCCCGATGAGGTGCCTTGAAAGGTTCAAGGTGTCATTCACCTTGAGAGGAGCCATTTGTTAATCCACGATGGCATTGAGTTCGTAAAATCTGGCAAATGACAACTGTCAATTTTGTTATATTTTTGTCTTTTTTAATTAGGTTTTATCATTCATAATTACCTAAATGCACTAGTTTATGACCTATGCTTACATAGCTGCGTTTTAATGTCCGTGTTTTTACTCTCTAGGGAAATTACACGTCGTATTCATCATCGTTCAAGCTCGGATGCACTTCTAATTTGATTCATGACACATTATGAAGGCGTTTTTTTCTCATTCGTGTGTTAGCTTTTTAGTTCAGGCATATTCTGAGGATGACCACCTACAAATATAATTTTTGCCATATGGTTTTTTAGACTCCTTAGACCCTCACAAATAAGATTTTTTTTGGTTGACCGGCCAAATAGGTGGCATTAAAGTTTTCTGAGGGGTTATATGACCCACGCCAGTATTGATACACTAGAAATATGCTGGCCAGTTTGGAAAACAATAACTTTTGACAAAATTACTTAAAACGGTTGAAACTTTGCACAAATGATATTTATACAATATATTATCCAGAAACACTAATTTATCTGAATTTGCCTAACACAAATTTGCTGACGTCAGCATTTTGACCTAAAAAAGTGCTTTTCAGCGACTGTAAATTGAGTGAAACTGCAGTTAATGTTATTAACTTAATGAAATGCCTTGACCTAAGCAAACCTTACACAAATATAACTTTTCAATTATCATTTCAAAATACCTAAATATCTTTGATGACGTCATTCAATTCTGCAGATGTCAGCATATTTTAAGAAAATTAAGATTTTCATTGCTATGCAGTTGAAAAAGTCAATTCACGATGTCTCAGTATTCCCTTTTACATGAAACAACTTTTACATGCTATTTTCTCTACTCACGTCTGTTCGAATTTTTCGATGTCATATTTCGAATGCACCTATAAATACCCGTTTTCGAATGTTGATAAATATCTGACAATAAATTTGAATTTACTTCCCTTTATAAATATAAACATGTTCATAGAAAATCATTGGTTGACTTCATATTGGGTTCAAAATTTTGGATGTAATGAATCTTATTTTGTTTTAGTTGAAATAAAAATGTAAACATAAAGTGCACCATTGTACATTACCCGAATATTGCAAAATATACCATCAAAGATCTAAAAGAAATATCATAGATTCATTTGGCCAGGGAGCAAAGAATAACAGTTGGTATCGCAACTATCATCCACAATGTGACCAAATTCCAGACGAAATCAACAAAATAAATCACAAGGTTCACTTGGAGTGTTATAAGACGTAAGTGAAAATAAGTGAAAAAAATATTATGAGTGTTTAAGATATATTTGAGGCACTTTTTTCTTTCGTTCTGCGTGGTAATAAATTTTCACGAATTTGAAAATTGAATACTGCAAGGCATTGTTCAAAATAAAAAAATAGCAGGATTAGGGTTCATTTTGATGCCAATTTTTTTATCATCAACTTTTAAAGATCCGCTCTAATCATCGGGAACAAGAAGTACAAATATAAAGAAGAAGAGGTTCACCGACAGTCTGAGAGATTAGAGTCACCTACAACGTTTTCGTCTACCGCATGGGTTTACCTTAAAGAGTGTAACTTATGTATGAAGTACAGGGTTCAATATAAGAACACAAAATACGAACCATACAAAATTTCTACTTATGATGCTGAACAAACAATAAAAACAGCAGCAAAAAATAAAAACAATAAACTCTTTGAGGAAATTGGACAATTAGACTTGATAGCAAAATCGTTTAAAGTTCACAAGCACTGCTATCAACAATTTACGACAGGCTATGCTCGAAATGCTCGTAGCAGCGAAAAACAGCATGAACAGAAGGAGAGATGTTATTGTTATCGAAAATTCGAAGAAGTGAAAGAGTTTGTTGAGAACGAGATAATTGGCATGGGAAAAGCTATTTCAATGAAAGTTATCCACGAGATATACGACCTAGGGGTCGGCAATTCAAGTTATCGGAGCAAGTTGAAACAGAGGCTTAACCCTATCTGCCCCGTGCTTTTTTTTTCTGATAGAACCCCGGGGAGGGGCATATTGTGCCCCCACCTCATAAAATCTGATTGAATGTAGATATGGCCATAAAACTTGGCACACATGTAGCCCTTAATGTCCTCTACACATTCACGAAAAACATTTTTGGAAAATAGCTGCCATAATGGCGTGACGTCATCAAAACTGTCAAAAAAATGCCAATTTTTGGCAAAAAATGACCAAAAACAAGCATTTTTTTTAAATTACATTGAAAGAGAACCAGGAAACATTTTTAAGATCTGTTTTCAGTTTCTGAAAGCTAGCTAGTTTAATTGCAACCAGAAATAAAATTAATTTCATGGCTATCAAAAGTCAGGTTACAATAGCGCGCCAAAGTTGGCCAAAATTTCAAACTTTAGCCGGCAAGAATACTCTGTGCAAAGTTTGAAGTGAATTGGTTAAGTATTTCAGAAATTATGGCCAGTCATTTTTTTAAGGGCGATAGCCTAAAAATGGCGAAACGCGCAAAGTGAGTCTCGAACAATAGCCAATAATTCCAGACTGAAAAATGCTATTCAACTGAAATATTTTGAAAAAGATGTCTAATAAGATTTTAGGAAAAGTCCCAAAATTTGGAGGGTACAGCTTTTACAGAAAAAAAGTTATTTGAGAAAAACCAGGAGGGGCAGGTAGGGTTAAGAACCATTTTCAAGATACGATTTGTTTTTCAACACCGACAGATAAAGCATGTGAGATTGTGATCCCAACTTCATGTTTGGATTCAAGTGCTGTTAACCATAATAAAATGACAACTGTTCAAGGACATCTTGGAAAAACTTGAAACCCGTCCAGGTATTAAATGGCCTCCTACTATAGAGCAGCTGTCAAGCGCAAATTTTTCACCAGCAGAGTTGTTATGTAAGTTCTCGGAAAGATTAATCTTTTCGGAAGGCCATCGTAAGACACCATCATCATATTTAGCACGCCCTGTTGACTCTTTTGCTCAAGACATAACCAGTGCTGTTTCACGAGGAAAACACATTCAATATAAACATTTCCTCTTGGGCCAAGGCATTCATAATCTGACTGGTAGCAGAAAGGTTGTTGACATTCTTCATAAGTTGGGTCACAGTATACCTTATAATACTGTTTGCGAAATTGAAACTGCTCAGGCAGAATGCGCATTAGAAGCATCTAAATGTACCAACATACTTGAGCTGAAACCAACACTGAATGATCAAACTGTTTTTACCTATTTCTGGGTAGACAATTTTGATCTGAAGGTAGATCGCATTGGAGGTGGAGGGTCAATCAACACGACGCATTTTATGGCTTTTCAAGAAAACCAATCACACTGCACACGAAACACTAACAGTATTACCGTCCGAAGAGGGAAAAGTCGAGTGTTATTCTACGAGGATCTTACTATGGAAACTAAACCAGTAGATGCTTACAAGGAGCAAGAGAAATTCTCACACAGCAACTTACAATGCAGTACTGAAAAAGAAACTCTCCTTAAGAATTTACATGCAATGTGGATTTGCATTTGCAAGCAAAACAATTTCAATCAAATAGTGCCAGTTTTCAAAGGATGGCTTCTAGACCAACGTTCTGAAGGTTCCAGCAGTATTACCATTCAAAAAAAAAGTGAAACGTATCTTCCTCCCCTGACATCTAAAGTCACCGAATTTTCCACTATTCAGAAATATTTGACATATCTACAAGGCCTTGCAGCAACTGTTAACATGCCATACGTCAACGTGACTTTGAATGTTGGTGCAGCGATTAATGCATACAAAACGATCTGGTCTCTTCCGAATCAATTCCAAAATGTGACGATTCATCTTGATTCATTCCTTTTCCTGAAGGAAAACTTTCAGGTATGCCGAATTTAAACTAAACAATATTATATTAAATTCGAGGTAATGAAGGACATATATAATTAATGAACTTTCTTTATAGCATCAAGCCATGGCATGCTTTAATCACTGACAAAATGTTCGCCTGAGTAAGTCATTTGCTCTTTTTACTTTCAGATTCTGGGTACACTTGTTTCTGGTTCTGGTTTTGAGGATGTTGTGTACAAATCTGGACTGTGCACAGCAGGAAGTCTAAGAGGCGTAATTGCTGGTTCCCGTTATAATAGAGCATGGTCTCTCCACTCTGCCTTTTCGGAGGCTTTAGAAAGGTTATTGATGTCAAGGTTTACCAAGGAAAGAAAACCGTATATTTCAGCAGCTTTAAGGGATTATTGTCTGGGAGGCATCACCGGCTGACAATGTTTCGACAAGATCGTCAAGATTTTTTTGCGACTACGAAAAATATCGAACAGAAGTTGAAAATGATTCAATTGGTAAAACTGCCCAATTTTGGATGACCCACTTAAATCTAATGTGCTCACAGTTACTGGGACTGTCAGCTGTTCATCAAAACGATCTACAATCAATGATATGTACATGAAATATATTCATCCCATTCTATTTAACCTTAAACAAAGTCAACTACGCAAGGTAACTAGAAAACTTACTTTTACTCTTGTAAATCACTAGGATCATAGGAAGACCTTGCTTATGAATCCTGGGTGTTACAAGGAAAATGGGGATTATTTCACGCTGAACGGACGTGTTTTTGATACTTTTGACATTGATATTTTTGACATTGATATTTTTGATACTTATTGATATTGATATCGTGTATTTATTGAAGTTGAAATACACATCATACCGACTATGGAGGAAGTTAATGGAGTTAATTAAATCTTGTGAAGATTTTATAGATTCATGTTTTGAGAAGATTCATTATCAAAACCTCAAGAAAAAACTTTTCGATGACATTCTTACAGGAACTTTTGGCTCACGTAAGGAGTGAATTCATCACCTCTACATTTGTAAGTAGTGATAGATTACTTAACAGAAAAATTAAAAATGACGATAAAAACGAACTTATTAGTCATCTAAAAACTGAGATCCAATTTTTGAGGGATGAAATTCTTGAAAAAAATAAGCAAATTGTCAATCCAACGAAGAAATCATTGTTGAAAGCGACATTTCTCCTCATATCAATATGCAACAAATTTTAACACAAAACTATGAATTGAAAAACACGGAGTTGTCAAGTGAGCCATTAAATTATCAATTAATTGCAATTAGATTGAAAAAACATAATGATTTTCTTGAACACACAAAAGCTAATAAAAAACAAAACACTTTAAAACAAAATACTGAAAAGATTGTAAACGTTAAAAAAGTTACACTCAAGAAAAATGTTATTGCGTGTGGTAACAGTTTGTTGAACGGTATAGAGAGTAACGAACTCTCTGGGAAAAACTTTACAACTTCAGTCAAAAGTTTCTCCGGTGCTACGTCGCATGATATGATCGATTTTGAGAAACCTCTTGTTAACAAGAAACCTGACATCATGGTGATCCATGCTGGCACGAACGACCTTACAAAGAATATCGAGAATACTACCGAGAACCTGCAGACCACAATAAAACATATAAAAGAGAATTGTCCAAGTACTGAGGCCATCACGCAATTTTGTTTTATTTGCGCAATCACGTGTCACGAAAATGACCGAAAAATGAGATTTTTTAATCAAAATTTTGTTAAATCATGATCACACACAAACTGCTTATCACGCAATCACACAATTTATTTTTGCCAAATCACGCAAGAAAAAAGCCCCAATCACGCCATCACACAAACCACCAGGGGAGGGGGGCTCTAAATAGTCGAAAAAAGTAGTAATCGTTAAATCGCATGAAATAGTAGAAAAAACAGACTTGACTCATATCTATTTTTTCTAATATATCATATATCAACAAGTTTTCAGCATCCTAACAAATGCTTGTCATTTTTTCCTGGCAGTAACAAAGTTATGTTGGAACGTGGAAGACTACGAAAGTTAGATCACTTTTTCAAATTCAAAGACAAGGTCAATCACACGAATAACGTGATATACAAGGGGAATTGTTCGTGCAGTTTACAATAGATCGGTGAGACAAAGAGAAACCTTCCAAATACCTAGTACAGCATCCAGATCACAAGTTCACGTGGAAAGTTTTAGCTAAAGCGAGCCAAGACACGAGAAAACGTAAGATACTTGAGGCATATTACGTCGTTACCCAAAAGCTTAGAGATATTTTTTTTACTTGATAATGTAACTATGTTACGTGATTTAGCTGATTCGAGAAAGTTAATGTTGGAAAAAATTAAATTTTGCATATTTCTATCAATATGGTTCAAAAAAGCGGCAACGAAAAAATATCAGCTACATAACCCAAATGGACATTTCCCAAATTTAGTTTTTGTATAGTCTCACTATTTAATACCATTTTCATTGGCAAAAAGGCCTCATCTCATACTATGGTCTGATTGCCTTTGCATAATAAAAAAATGACTTCAATGTTTGTGATAAGTCATTATAATTTAATTAGCTGTCATCGAAAACGGTGTAGTCCGAAAATTAAATTAGAAAAAGGTTCATGAAAGATTTTGGGTTTTGGGTAATTTGGTAATTTGGGTAAAATTCCTCTCCAAAAAAATGAAGACAGGCAGAGGAAATATTCTTGAACTTGCAATTGCGACGAATTTGAATCGATTTGAAAAAAACCGTCCGTATTATTATTGCGTAACTATGTCGCAAATCTGTGAGGTACGTTCAGTAATGCCCCCCCCCCCTTATTATTGCGTAACTATGTCGCAAATTTGTGAGGTACGTTCAGTAATGCCCCCCCCCCCCCCCCAATAAAAGAATTAATTCAAAAACAGGAATATCGGTTCAGTACCGTCGCTAGCAAGCCGGAATAAGCAAATGCCTTTGCTGTCATTCCAGAGCATTTCAAACGCCAAAGATTCTGCACTGGAGAATAAAAGACTTGTTGCTTCAGGGGAAAAAAGACCAAAAGACCACGTAGGCAGTCTAGAAAATTACAAAGAGAAGGTTTCATTTTCTACAATATTTAAACCATTTGATATTTTAAGGGGTAACATTTTTGCGGCAATTATTTTCACGATTTTAACTTTGAACGGTGAAACTAACTTGAAAGTTAAAACTTCACTGACTAAACAATAGAAACATGTAATTTTATTAAATAGAATATGTGTACACACTAGTATTCGAACTGAAACCGGGAAATTTTTCTTTTCCCAGATTTTCTTCCTATATGGTATTTAAAACTTTTATTGTCACTTCATTTCAAAGAATTCAATAAAATTTGTCAAAAAATGTTATGACAAAAATTTGTGTTGAAACTAAGCTACAGACTTCTAAGAATTTGGATTGCTTAGTAGGGTGCGTGTACTTGTTTACTAGGCTATTGCTTTTGATTTTCTAGGTAAATTATTCAGCCGACGATGCGCCAATCAATTTTTCAGACTTAGCTAGAGAATTAAATTGGTTTATAAAGATGGTAACTTTATCTTTACTTATTAAGCCGGTGTCAAATAACGAGTAGTCGTTCATATTATACATCAATTTATTAATGGGAAAGGCTCCTGCAAATAGTGGACAAATTGCAAAGAGTTTTTAGGAAGAATGCTGTGATTTGGACCGATTCACATCCATTGTTGATTGCGAGAGAGTGAGACGTAGCAAACGAAGGTTGAAATAGTGCTAAGCTTAATAAAAAATATTTCAAGCTGAAGTTTAGGAATTATTTTGGATACACTTTTGGGAGAGTAGGACATTTTTCGATTCGGGTAAACATCAATACTGTGAAATAAATGAGACATGAGGGTACTTTTTGAAATTCTTTATTTAAGCGAACATTTGATTTTGATTTTTGATTTTCATATTTTTCGACTTTAAACTTTCGATCTTTTAATTTTGCAGGATTTATACTTGAAAACCAGGCCAAATTCGCATAAATTAGGCCCGAAAAATAAATACAATATAATCAATAACAACTAACATATAGTATGTTATTCTTTTCAATTCTAGTAAACTTTCATTGTAAAAAATTATTTGACAATATTGATTATATAATTCTCGATACACGGATATCAATGCCTGCTGAAAAGTGAACTAACCAGCCAATAGCAAGACTGAAAACCTACCTTGAAGAAGTAAATTCGAATGATTCTTTTATTCCAAGTAGCTTCAAAATCTGAAATTTTAGCATCAATGGGACTCAAAATTTAGACGGAAATTATTAAAAAGTGCTACATTCATTACTTTATGGTGATTAAATCTGCGTAGGGTAGGGGGGGGGGGTAGATATTTCTATTAAACCTGTTAATGTTTACGTACATTTAACGTCGTGTTATTTTTCAAGCTCTTGCCTTACCTGAAAAACTTTCTTCCGTAGGGGGGAAATTTGGTGATAAGGAGATCCGTGAAAAGCTGTACACGAAAACGAAACAATTCATGCGATTGAAAAGTAATGCCTAAATTGACCGTGCTACCCTGATGAAAGAGTACCAACGAATTGATGAATACTTTGACCAAGAGGCTCCTATGAGAGTTCTGGTTGATGGTTTAAAAGTGATGCATCGGAGGCGTAACATAGCTTGTTGACACGATACGTCAACCATTTCTAATTTATCACACTTTTTGATACTTTTACATTA
>JAUBWS010111186.1:12261-23350 GCA_032270445.1 Darlingtonia californica
AAAGTCTGATCGTCTTCATGTTTATATAAGTCAACTATACGTATGAGAATCTTTATATAACAAGCCAATTTCATCTAAAAAAATCTTTCACAATATTAGTATATGTTCAGGGTATTAGTTTATTAAAACTATTTTTGCATGTGCAGCTCGAGTCATTTTCTGTGTATTTTTATATATCCGATTTTTCCTGCATACCCTGTATATGAAAAGTATAACAAAAATTGTGTATTTCAGTTTAGTTTACAATAAAACGTTTTCCTAAAAACACAACGTCGCCTAGGGTTTGGATATGGGAATCTAGTAAAATATATCTTGCATTAAATCCGTTTGTTTGATATCTCTTTCTAATTTAAAACAATATACTACAATAAATAAAATTCGGCTATTGTATTTACAAATTCAACTTCGGTAATCAAGAAGATGGAAAAAAATTAACTTATCAAAAGCACTCGCCACTTTAAGTACTTATTTATGTCTTTAGAAAGGTAGAAAAAGTAATTTCCCTTAAGCGTCTCATATACTACATATTACAGCTATGTAATTTACGTTCCGTTCATAAGGGAACCAGAAAGGTGGCAAATTTTCATGTTGGGGTTGTGGCATTCACACTTCAAGAACAAAAGAACACACAACCATCAAATTTGGGAGAATCGAAAAGAAACTTATTCAAGACAAGGTAAACACTTGTCAAGTATCTTGGGACCATCATTAAATAACCAATTACACACAAAAAAGCTCATTTTATTTCATAACAGCGTCACTTAAGAATAGACCTTTTATTACTTTTATCACCTTGTAATTAGTAGCATAATTTGTTTGAAGGTTTTTCATCATAAATATTAGGAAATTTTGATTTTTTGTTTTTATATGTACTGACGACGGAATAGCCGAAAAGCTTTTACTGAAAGATATTACTTTGATTTTACACTTGTCAAGCAGTTTCGTAAAATATAGTCAAATCGTAAATTTTCGGAAAGCTTATTAACGAAATTTAATTTAGTTATTTCACATTATCTTAGAAAGGTTTAAATCGGACACTTTTTCTATTACCCTTGTGGGTCCGAATCAACAGGAGTCTATTGTAATAGTTGTATTGTATATGATTTCAGTTATGGGGCAAAAAGTGCTCGTGAACACAACGTCCATTACGCAAATGCAATGGTGAAACACGAAATGATTCAGGACTTACATGAGTGCAGGATCAAAGAAGCAATATCAAAGAAAACAAAAACTGATTTGAAACAACTATTTGATCAAGAAATGGCAAGAACGCAAAGATTTCCCATCCTGCTCTTCCATAATCCTGAAGATTCTCTAAAAAATCACGGTTTGGAGATGTATGAAGTTTGCCAGTGCAGGCGTTGCATACTATATAGCCAACACATCAAAAATTGGTATGATGAAATTCCTTTCTCAAGATTAACGCAAAATTTTGATGCCGCGAAATTTTCATACAGTAAAGTATGACACGATATATACAGTATAATGCCCTTGTAGAAAATCAGAAGTTCAGTTGATCTTTAAATTTAAATAAAAATCTGAGGTGTCACACCTTAATGTTGAACAAAAGTTTAACTATTGGCCTGAGATTTGACTTCCAAACAACTTAGGCATAACAATGTCAAGGATAACTTTTTATGAGAGTATTCAATTTTCTAGACTATCATCTTCAACGAAATTTCACGAGAACTCAATCTGAACAAACTATAGACCATTTATTTGTTTACTTTTATGGGCTACCGTATGTGCATGCACGAAAACAATTGGACAATACAATACTGATAAAACTACTAAAACAATACTGAAAAAAGACGAAGAATGAATTGTGATCTCCAAGAAACTCTTATAAACACGTCTTGCTTACCTTCGGTTAAGGTCGCCATCGGAAATATCCAGTATTTGCATCCCCTGACTGACCCTTTTTTTAAAGGGGTTTTATAATTCGGCCCAAAAGCACCTTACCAAAGCGTACAAAAACTGAACAACCTTAATTAGAAAACAAATTTCGATTAAAATAGCCAACATTAAGTAAAACAATATGTGTCATATCGTGCTGTTATGACTCTGAATTTCCAGTGTAAACTAAACTTTAGATACTCAGCTCTCTCTTATGTCCGAGAAAGCTTTTGGTGTGAAATTGTCTGCCAAAGTCCCGGGTAACATGTATTTTAATTGCCAATCACCAACTTTTTTTTATCTATTCATCTGTTTTTCTATTTCTTTTTTCATTCAAATTACATTCAAAGTTTTTTAAACACACTGAGAGAATTTAGGGTATTCTTAGAAGTGTTACATAACCCGATACTGTCTAATGTCCAAAAAAATTTAGTAGTTTTATATGGTATAGGAAAGGTCAAATCAGTCACAATGTCTACGCCATATAGAAGTGTTTCACTTTTCTTTTCCCGAAAGAAATATGGCTAGCACTTTATCTTTCTTCCTCGCTAAGTCATTACTCCATAACAAAATTTAAATACAATAGGGGCAAGAGCAAGGGTAAGGGCAGATGTGTGCCATCAAAAAAACCCACTATAATAACCTTCTCCGCCAGTTCAACACAATCACGAGTAATCACCAAATCGATAAGCATAAGGGGAATTGTTGATAGCATAACTCAGACTATGCTTAAAATAAAGATTGACTTAACAAAACTTCAAAGAATTGATAAAAACTCCATTGCTAGGAAACCTGACTTTTTCGTTTACTGAATTGCTGTGTCATTACATTTTGTTACCCTGCATATTATTCAAAATATAGCCGGTTGCGAAAGACGAGGTCAGTGGATAAATAGCGGAGACCGAAGCAGGAATACATTCTAATATAGAAAACGAGAAACACCTTCGTCTTTTCTTTATCGTCATAACACTTGGCGACGAGGATAAAAGTTTGTGGGATCAGTGATCAATATGGAGATTGGTACACAGAACGTCTTGAACAGTATTTCCTCGCGAACGACATAGAAGACGAGGAAAAACGAACAGCAGTGTTCCTGAGAGTGATAGGATCAGACACATACAGTCTATTGAGAAACCTACTGACACCGGAGAAACCTTCGCAAAAACCAATCAAGGAACTGATTCTGATACTTTCGGAACATTTTGAATCCGAAACCAATAACTATTGCAGAAAGGTACAAGTTTTAACAAAAGGAACAAGCCAAAGGGAATCACTTGGAATGTACATTGCTTGACTCAGGAAAGCTTCAGAACACTGTAACTTTGGAACATTTTTAAATGAGGCTTTGAGAAACAAATTTGTTTGTGGTATTCGTGATAAGAGCATCAGGAAACGCTTGTTAGCAGAAAGGGATTTAGATCTGCAACGAGCAATTCATCTGGCTACTTGGTTTGAAGAGGCAAACACACAAAACTCGCTGATGTCAAAAAATCACACACAACCTCTTACAACTCACATTAAAGAAGAAAATGCACACAAAATATTTTCTTTATAGAATAGCCCTTCATCGCAGACAGTATGTTACCGTTGTTTGAGTAAAACTCATTTGGCGCACAATTGCCCGTACAAAAGCTATTCATGTGGAAAATGCAAAATAAAAGGACATTTGGCAAAAGCATGCATGAGGAGTACAGAAAAACCACACAAAATAATAGAGAACGAAGAAACGATAAATTCAGCATCCAAGGAGGAGTGTGAAGTCTTCATCAATAACATACAAGGAGATAATGCGCTCACAATAGAACTCATGGTAAAAAATAAAGTTACACTCTTTGAAATAGATACAGGCTCATCAATCACAATTGTTTCTGAAAAGGATTTTAAAGAAACACAGCTGGCAAAAATAACAACACTTGAACATTCAAAAACAATACTAAGAACGTATTCAGGCAAACGATTAAAGGTGTTGGGAGTATTCACTGGCGAAATCAAACACAACGGAGGAGTGTACCATAATCCAATCTATGTCGTCAAGGGCAACGGGAGCTCGCTTTTGGGAAGAGATTTTTTACGAAAATTTAAAATAGATTGGTTCTCTGTAAATAAAATCGACTGTTCATTAAATAAACACATTGAAACTTAACCATCTTTGTTTTCTGATAAACTTGGAAAAATGAAATACTTTCAAACAAGAATCAATGTGAAACCAGGTTCGACCCAAAAAATTTTAAACCGAGAAACATCCCATTCGCTATACACGAGGCAGTTACCAAGGAACTAGATCGACTCGAAAGTGAGGGAATTAGACGGTCTATCACGTACTCGGAATGGGCCAGCCCAATTGACGTAGTCCCAAAGCCTAATGGAAACATAAGGATTTGTCCTGACTATAAAAAACACCGTAAACCCATGTATTAAGGCAGACCAATACCCATTACCAACAGCCGACGAACTTTTTACTAAAATTAAAGGGGGAAAAACATCCACAAAGATTTGACTTGAGAACTGTGTATCTACAAATTGAATTAGATCCAGAGAGCAGAAAATACCTCGTCATCAACACGATAAAGGGATTGAAAGTGTTCACAAGAATGCCATACGGTGTAACCCTCGCTAGTGCCATTTTTCAAAGAAAGCTCGAACAAGCTTTAAGTAGTGTTCCAATGACAGTTGTCAAAATAGATGACATACTTGTGACGGGCGTAGATGAAGAAGATCACCTGAAAAACCTCAAGTTGGTGTTAGAAATTCTTTCGGATTTAGGATTGACACTAAACAAGTCAAAGTGTCGATTCAATGAGAAAGAAGTAGAATACTTGGGATTCATTCTAGACAAAACTGGAATCCGTACAAACAATGACAAAGTAAAGGCAATAATGGAAGCACCAATTCTAATGACGTATGGCAACACTTTAAATCTTAATCTAGCGTGTGATGCATCGTCGTACGGCGTTGATGCAGTCCTTTCGCACGTGCTTCCGGATAATATAGAACGTCCGATCGCATTTGCTAGCATAACACTGAACAAACATGATAAAATGTACTCTCAATTAGATAAGGAGGGTGTAGGTATCATTTTTGGAGTCAAGAAATTCCACATATATGTATGGAAGACATTTTATATTGGAGACAGACAACGAAGCTTTATCACGCATATTTGACAACAAGAGAGCAATCCCAACACTCGCTGCTGAGAGACTAATACGCTGGCCAGTTAGGTTATGTTTAATTTGAATGCTAACAAAGCATTACGATGTCAGTACGATCAGAATATCAGTCATCAGATATTCGAGTTATATTGTAATTGCTACAATATCTTCGGATGCTTCTTGCACTAAAACCGTTCACACCTGGATATCTTCTCTGATATAAATTAGATATTTCCGCGTGAGTGTATCGAAATCGGACAAGCGATCTAATTCCAATTTCATCTCCATTTTATTGAGATTTACAAAATTAAAAAGTATGTGATGATTCAATAAAAACACTTGCACCGTATCACGTCCGTAGATGGAAAGTCCTCTTTTCAATTAAATTGTGAACTCTAAACTATGACAAGTAAAAAGTAGAACCATCAATGTTTTTCTATATCAATGAAACCATTCATTTTTTACTTTTTTAATCTAAATTTTTTTGAGCCTATCGTCTAAGTCTAAATCTATCGCTCTATCGAAAAGCAAAAGGAGAGAAGGCGTCTTTTGAAAATGAAATTTACGCAGAAGAAAACTAAAAGAGCAAGTTATTGTCAACAAATGTTGATTGAAACAAAGCAAAAGTAAAAGAAATTAAGACGTCAAAGCCTGTATTTCAGCTTGTTTCGTGTTGGGTTTAGTGAAATCCCGAAGTGCAAAAGAATTAAACATAGGAAAAGGTGCCAATATAAACTGTTGATTTTTTTTAAGTTCAAATATTGCGTTCCAAGAAAATGTTTTTAGAGAAATAAATGGGTTCAGACCATTAAAAGATGCTTTCGGGGAAGTAACAGTTTGCAGAATCAATTTCTTGAACATTAACTATGCTAGAAAAGCGGTGAGAGGGACATTGGGATAAATTAGAGCTGAAGCATTGGTGGTGCAGTCATTATCAGGACATCGTTGTTTCTCATAATTGTATGGTTTGACATATTTAGGGGCCATTATAAGGGAATATGTTCCGTCGCAGAAAAATTTCGTTTCACCATCAAGAACATTACATTCAGTAATGAGATCATCGGATTTAAGTAGAAAAAATGGTTTGAAATATGTCATGACCTTGTGAATGCTTTCATTTTCATGCATGACAAGGAAATTTTGCATAATGATATTTCTGGGGAAAATATACTAATCCGTCATACAAATAGCCCTTGTCTGATTGATGTTGGGAAAGCAAAAAGTTTTGTGTTTACGTGAATATGCTTAAGCTTGTGGTGATTTAATTTTGACGAAAGTTATTTGCTCGAATACACATTTTTTAAATTCAAATCTTACTAAAATAACCCACCCCATAGTCCTCGTTCATAATATATAAATTTGAATTTCTTACATTTTCGCATTGAGACTTTCAAGAATATCAATCGGTTCAAGGATATTGTGACCAAAACATTTACGTCTTTGAGGAAAGAGTTTGAAGATTGTATGAGTGATGTGCTTGATCAATTAAAGTTTTTACAAGAGGTAAATATGTTGAAATTCAGAGACGAAAAATCAGAAAATGAAAGAAAAAAACAGAAACAGTTCCATTTATTGTATTGAAAAGAAAAATAATTATTATCATCTACTAATCTTAGACATAAATCCGTAAGACCTACTTATGATATAACATTAAATTACAATCGTTTGAAATTTTGAATTTATCGGTACTTCGTATCAGTCATGAAAATAATAACATTTCGAAAGTGCAAGCTTTAACCCCCACCTACACCTTGAGGTTTTTGATTAACCCCTATTCGAAGTGTATGTGAAGTTATGGGTCAAATTTGACAGCCAATTTTTAAAAAACACCTCTTTTCACTTTTTGATCATGGCTTTGCATCTATGTTAATTTTTCATACATCTTTCTTGTTCCTTTTAATTAAAAATTTGCACTCTCTGAGGTTAATATAAACAATGAATACCAAACATAGAAATACTCACCGTTAATGTGTTCAACTTTTTGTCCAAAAATGCTTCCAAAATACATATAAATGATTGGGAAATTTTCAAGTCCTTTGACAGTTTAAGCTTGATTTCCACCAGTTCGAAGAAATCTAGAGGTTTCCAGACTTATGATTCTAAAAACGAATGACATGAACATGGGGTTTAGCAATGAAGACATCTATAGTAAGTCAGAAGATTATAAAATGTAATCATTCACACTTTAGCGTTTCCACGAGACTTAAAGCTAAATAAAACCCTCTTTGTATACATTGAAAATTAGGTATTATCTGTATATATTTGATTGATTTACGGAAAGAAGTACTCGCTACTGCAAAATTTCTTTTCTTGAGTTTAGAAAATAATTTCCTGACGATGTTTCTCTCTTACCGATCTACCAAAATGACAATTCTCAAGGGTAAATGCCGCGAAATATACTTGTTTCAACAAAAAAAAGAAGTGAAAACTAATCCTACTCGTGGCACAATCGGAATTTTTCTGCCACACTAGTATACCGTGTTTGTAGAAAGATTACTGAAGAGGTTTTTAAAGGAACACGAAAGAATAATTGCTGCAAGAAGAAGAACAACCAGGAGACATAGACATATTTTTATAAAATTAACTGAATAATATTATGTCAAAGGTGCGATTTCTGATGGGGCCATTCAATTATTACGTTCTCACTGAAGGGAAGGGGTGTCTACGAAAAAGCGAACAAAAGCAAAAGGGGAGAGGGGGAGAGGTTGAATGATGAGAACGTTCGCATTTTTTAAATTTCAATGGTATGCAGAAGCCGATTCAACCCCCGGCAAAGGCGGCAACTGTCGGGGGTATATTTTTTGTTATAAAATGAAAATACTGATAAAAGATTAAAATAATTAGAAAACAGTACTTTATAATAAATTTTCTAAATAATACCTATAGCGAAGGCCGCGCAAACTGCAAATGTTATTTCAACACTCGCGACTCCCCTCAAACACGGCACTTTTCCCTGTTGTGAAGCTTCCAAATTATTGATTTTCAAGACGCGCGCCTTTCGAAATCGCCGTTGTTACTTACGGTAAAAATCCGAAGAAAAAGAAGAAATGCAAACTTGAGAATGTTGGTTTAAGGTATGATCGAATTATTAAAATAAAGAAAAAGAAAACAAATCCTAGAAATGTTGGCCAGGACGAACAATTTACTTACTGATGACCAATCATTACTAATAAACGATGAAAACGACCCTGATGCTAACTTTTTTAACAATATAAACGTCATTACGAATTGCTATTCAGTTTCTGAAGCGTCAAATTTGCTTAAAATGGGTAAAGAGAATAATTTTTCTCTTTTAGTATTCAACATTCGCAGTATGAGTAAAAACTTTGAAAATTTTAAAAACATGCTTCGCTGCTTAAATTTTGAATTTGAAATAATCTGTTTGAATGAGACTTGGAGTCAAAGTTTAGAAATAGAAAATAATTCACATTTTAACTACCAAATTACAGTGTTATTCACCAGCCCAGACGAGGAGTGTCGGAGGAGGAGTATGTATTTTTGTGCATGAATCGCTCGACATCACAGTAAAATACGAATTAAATATTAATGATAAAAATTGCGAAAGCTTAACTGTAGAAATTCTGAACAAGAATAGGGGTAACTTCTTAATCACATCGATGTATAGACCACCGAGCGGTAATCTCACTCAGTTTAAACATCTCATAAACGAATACCTGTCCAAAGTAAGCCGAAAACGCATCTATTTAACTGGAGATTTAAACATCAATCTTCTTAATCATACTCAAGATAATGTAAAAGATTTGTTGAACATCTTTCTGCAGTATAATGTTATTCCAACAACAGATAAACCAACACGAATCACTAATCACTCTTCCTCGTGCATAGACTATATTTTAAATCACTTTAATACTCTAACTCCCCTTCATAGTGGAGTTATACATTCTGATGTCTCTGATAATTTTCCAGTGTTTTTGATGACAGAATCACCAGGACCATACAAGAAAAAAGAGGATATTATTTTTACAAGAAGGAAAGCAATTACTGAAAACACTACAAAATTTTACAACCTGTTATTGGAAATCAACTGGGAACTTCTTGATGAAGTGGTAAATGTAAATCATGCATAAGATTTCTTTATAAAATTATTTCTGAAAAAATATGACGAGGCTTTTCCAAAAATGAAAATACAATCAAAGGCCAAGAATTTATCCAGCCCCTGGATGACCAGGGGCCTTCTAAAATCTTCGAAGAAAAAACAACGTCTTTATGAAAAATAATTAAAGAAAAAATCATACAGAAATGAATTGACATACAAAAATTACAAAAATCTTTTTGGAGTGGGGATAAAGCAGAGTGAAGCAAACCGTGAGTGGGGGCAAAAAGGAACTTTGTAGGGTTAGAGAAAAAACATAAAAATGTGAAATTAAATGAGATTAATCTTAGAATTGTGAATTGTTTTGTGTTGAATCTCGCCCCACAAAGTTGGTTTTAGCCCCCACTGACAGTAATTTTGAAATATGATTTATTATATAATAAAACGTTGTTTTATTTTACTTCATTTTTTTTTTTAGTTCCGAGACCACTGGAAATTGTTTGTGCAGTTCAATATACATTTTAATGGCTGGAAATAACTCGCTGTGTGATATTTTACGTTGCCTTGCTTGTGCTGAATCATTTGTAAACAGTGAGTTTTACTATAACCATCCACTTCTTAATTCCATTTATAATGAGAATAAGGATATGTTTTCAACTTTTGACTCTCTTTTTAGTATTTGTGTTTTTTAATTTTGCTTTTGAAACAGATGCTCGTGTATGTTATTTGGTTCAAGAAGAGGCTAAACGTAATGTGGAAAAAATGTGTGGTCACCTTTTTTGTGTATCTCGGCATTGTCTTCTGTCATTAACCGTTCTATCATTTCAGTTTATCCAGACTTTGGCCAACAAAAATATTGTGTTGTGTTCAACCAGAAAATTTTACCACGCTCCAATGATTGCGGTTTTACTCCTTTTCATGTTTTATTCTGCAATATGTCTAAAATTCCAATCTCGCAAGACTTTTTTCCTAATCACTACGAACCGTTAGTGTGTCGTCGACAGGCTAAAAAAAACATAAAACATCTAAGAAAACTTCTTCTTTATCTCAGGCAGGAAAAAAAATTAAATCTTTAACAGCTACTCCTGAAACCAAACCAACATCATATACAAAATATTTCACTATCTCACTCTCTACGCATGCTCCATCAAAGCCATTGGCATCTTCACCAATTGTATCATCTTCTGAATCAGTTTGTACACTAAAGTCATCAAAACCAGATTCATTTCCAAATAAGGGTCAGATTACGACCTACTTTGTAAAGAATGAGGAAAAAGCTAATACCATCAAAAATAAGTCAAGTTCTGATTCTTTGTCATTTTCTTCTCGACAAAATCAAAATGAACTTAACGCAATAAAAATCGAAGAGAAATATGATATTGCAACTTATTTTGGTTAGTCTTCAACTTCATCACCTGCTGAGATCGACGATCTGATAAAAAATGTATTTTGTCCAGATGAAAAATTTTCTTTTCCCCAATACAAAGGCAGAAACGTTAGATATGAATAGTTTACAACATTTTCATGGCTGAAACATTATGTGAGTAAAAATGGCTGTTTTTGTTTACCTTGCTCTTTTTTTCCCATGGTAAACCATCTAGGAGCAAAGGTATTTTAATAAGTACTCCAGTTATGCCATCAAATCATGCACTAACAACTTTTCAAGCACATGTAAATGTCCAATCTGGTCTACATGCTTTTTGTGTAGATGCTTTCAAAAATTTTAATGATAAGTATATAGGAAAATCCTTCAGGATCGATACTTTGTTAAAAAATCAACAGCGGTAGCTAGGCAAAAAGATTTAGGGAAATTCTTGTTCCAATTGTTTATTCTGTTTTATTTTTTGGGTCGAAGAGGTTTGCCATTTAGAGGACACAGAGATGATTCCCAGAACAATCCTCCGGTTGGGGAATATTCTTTGAATCCAGGTACTGGTAATTTTATTGAACTTATCAATTATGCTGTTTGAAAAGTCATTTGGAAACTTAT
>JAUBWS010111198.1:0-10062 GCA_032270445.1 Darlingtonia californica
TAAACATTTATAAAGCTAAAGTAGAAAACTAGTTTTATTAACCCTTCCAGTCTGCATGTCTTAGGAGGCTAGTTAAGGCACCTTAAAAAGGCTGAAGAACAGTTTTTAGCTTACGATTTTTTGAGAAGTGGATGTTTTCGTTAAACACCTTGCGAAGCTCGCAAACTGAAAGGGTTTTTTTTTCCAATATAGTTCCAGTGTAATTTTTTTTAAAGAAATAGATTGAGCAAATGAAAACGTGTGGCTTTTTTGAATCAGTGATTTGTTTTTCTATAGAGCATTCGTTATACCCCACTATTGCCCCTACGAACAATCTAGAACCAGTTTTAGATTACAAGGGGCCAAAATTCATTAACAAAATATGTAAATGGTTTCTGTTTTTCACGGCATCAAATTTGGGTCGAATTTCGTCCCAAAAATATGCATTTTTTACTGAAATTATGCAATAAACCTGGAGTTCTCTAAACCTGTGCAGATTGTGCTGACCTCAATAGTGAACGAGGAAAAATTTTAACTTTTAACCCCATTTTGCGCGAGAACACTTTCATTCCCCGTCGGATTTTCTCAAATAACTTTAAAATCAATTGCACGAATTCTTTTTGTTAGAACCTCGTTTAAAAAATTCCAGGACTTTTTTGGCTTTGAAGTTCACGAAGTTCCCTATACTTAACGACTTCGTATGGTTCTACATGGTTAAAAACACAACAATATTATTGCATTCAGGATGGCCACTGAAATTTTTAGACTAAATTCCAGGACTTTTCCAGGACAGATAACCTTATTTAGGATGAAAGGGAACGTTGAAACGGACACCTGTTTCAGATGGCCAGGTTCCTCAAGAAAAGTTGTTCTCAATAAGAAAGCCTCAAGACTCTAATAGTAAGCGCTCGAAGTTGATAATTCAGAAGAAAAAAAACACGATAACCTGAGACGGAAACACCATTTATCGTTCTCTAGAATGAGCATTATCGAACGCTGAGCGCTAGCGGAGGTTGAAAGAAACTAATTGATTCGGAGAAATTTAAGTTGGTGCAGGGCGAATATCAAATAGTTATCAAATAATTGGCGTAGATTTGAATTGGTGTAAACCAAACTTCGAGTACAAAATTCAGTCTGTTTTTCACAACAGAAGCTAGGCGTTTTAGAGAAATTACATTTGGCGAGGATTTAATTTAGCGCAACGGAAAAAGAATTTACAGTATACTCTTGATAAATGGGACACTGAAGGGACTAAACAAAACATACAGGGAAGAAATAGAAAATGTCCCACTTAGTGAATGTCCAAGATACCCGAATTGTTTTGTATGAAATATGCTTTGAAGGGACCAAAACTGGCAGTCCCACATAGCGAATGTTGTTATAGCGATATTGTAAGTCCCACTTCTCCAGGGTCCCACTTATCGAGAGTCTACTGTAATTAGTGCGGCCTTAATTCGAAGTTTTCGAAGCATTTGCACCGATTGCGGCAAATTTCTCCGAATAAGGTACACGCTTTTTAAGCAACTTAGCCTCGGTGTCGCTTAGAATCTAGTTGTTCTCAGGCTGGAGTATCGCTTAGGCGTTGCTCAAAAATCTTTTCTTGGCGCTTTATTTTACAACGATACAAGCAATTTTTCAAGTAAAAACAGCCTTCTGCCATCTGTTTTTTCTTTCATAAAACAATTCAAATTAGCACAGTCAAAGCTAGATCCAAATCCATAAACCATGAATTGTACTAATCTCTGTAAAAAAAATCAATTCTTCAAAACCAATAAACTTTAGACTTTTGCAAAGTGGAAAGAAAACTAGACTTTCTGATTTTGTTTTCACTAATAACCGTCATCATTGATAAGATATTCTTCTTGTGTTTTCACTTTCTACAATTATCTCTTGAAGCAATGACAAAGGAAGCAGGAAAGCCGTTGCTTAATAAACTGCCCCACACTTTCCCTCGTTATATATGAGTTGAGTTGTTTAAATTAAAAGCTTATCCGCAGTTCTTGTAAGTAGCTAGCCTGGAAGTTAATACGATTACGGATTTCTGAGAGAGCTTGCACTATTATAAGAAACGAGGCTAGCCTTACCATATTGATACCGGCATTTTATATCGCCCGGTATCGATTTCTCAAAGCGGAAACACACTTTAAAAACACAGAGAACGAAAATCGGAGATGTCTTTCCAATACTCGTGAAGCTATGATACGCCTGGAAATTTATAGGCAGAACATGTGCTGTTTAAAGAACTCGTCTCTTAGCTCTATCCACCATTTACATTTATATATTTGCAGTAAAGATGTTTCTTTTTTTTACGTTTACATATAAACATATATACAAATCCTGTTCTTCCACAGGGTCCTGTACTACACAAGACGTTATTAACATTTTTATGTTAATTTATTGAAGTGGCTACGTAAAATGAGAAATCATGAAACTGGTTCGTTCTAATTTTCTTCTTTTTCTTACAACTGAGGCTAAGAGTGTTGCTTAGCTCTTTGGATTCAAGAAACGCGCACATGCCCTAGAATTGCGCCCAAACTTGCCGTTTTCGACTTAGAAAGTTGTTTCCATTCCAAAAAAGTGGGGCCCTGACTCTAAAAATACTTTGTTTTTGAGATATGAACCTTCAATGTTTGGCCCTTTAAGGGATCCGTATATGGACCCCCACACATCTAAAGGGTTAACTGTTGCATAAAACAGTTTTTTTTGAGTCTGGTGTGCCTTATAAAGGTGTTGCTTATAGGAATAAAAGCGTGTTAGCTCAACACTTACCAACATCTCCTTGTTGTCCAATTCTCGGTATAGCAAGCTTCGTTCTGGATGATCGTTCAATTTCTTTCTTTTTACTTCCACCGGCACCGATAAAAAACCGATGATAGAACACGGGAACGTCTTCAATTGCAATTGAATATCCGTTGGACGTCTCTTTCACATCCCATGTTGGTTCGTTCGAGCATGTATCAGGCTCGTCATAGTAAATATCTAAACCAAAATCCATGAATATAGTCATGCTTTCCTTGAAACAGGGCACCGCATTAAAAGTGACTGACAAATGTCACTACCGAAAACCTCGCAAGGAAGCCGATCTCGGGACTCCGGCTAAACCACCTGGCCACGCCTCCACATTGAAATTCCATTTACGAGCTTCTACAACACGACCTCGAGTTTCTGAGTGTTTACGATTTCGTGAGTTTCTGAGGCCTAAATTAATCTATAATTTTATTTCGAATCGATAAGTAGGAAAAATATTTGTTGGGGAACACGCGCTTTAAATTTCTATTTGACAGTCACATTCCAGGGAACATATTAACTATGGAAGGGATATGTAAAAAACGGAGAGGGAGCTAATTTTTGGCGAATTGTATCGTTGTTCTAATTGCAAAGGTGAAAGGAGAGGGGGGAGGGGATTATCAAAATTCATTGTGATACAAGCCTTGGACAATTGGTCCATGGTGGTATGGGTGTTTTGTGAGAGGAGCCTTTTAGAAATATTTGTTGGGGAACACGCGCTTTAAATTTCTATAACGAGTCTTGTTATATAACAACCTGTTAAACTTGAATACCCATCGAAAATCCATCCATTTAAGATAGTCAAAATGTAAACGTAGCCTGTCCAAGAATAAATACCTATTTGTCTATAACTACATGTTAAGGAATACGTCAAAAAACAGGATAGTTTTCAAGGTTTTCACTGGATTTTTCGTTAATGGGTGTATGAGTTGTGTCAATTATGATGGAGATAATAGTCTTGATATTGATTAAGAAAAGAAGTAGAAAGTTTGGTTAGAAGTTATGAAAGAAAAAAATTGATAAAGAGGTTGAGTAGATCTTCTTGAAATTTTAAACAATTAGACAGGCAGTTTGTATGATCAACATCAGATTTTATGACGGTATCATAGTAAATGAGCCTCCGACATGCAGTAGTTTTAGGAGATGAATATCATTGTAGTTATAGTCAAAATGTAAACGTCCAAGCATAAATACCTATTGGGAATAATTTTCTTCAAAAACTTTTACCCAATAGAGAACACCCCAGACACAAGATATTCGCGTATTTTTTACACAGAGTAAAACAGCACAAAGCTCTAGTTTGCAGCAACATACTGGAAGTGTATGTCACAAATTTCAAAGCGACGGTCAAGTAACCATAAACCCAATTCATGTTGTGTGTTCCCACTGAACACAACTACCGTTAACACGAGGAATAAGCACCATTGCAGGGTGGCCAGTGGTTAGTGGTTTTGAAGTAAAAAATTCAAAAATAATTCAAGAACATTTCAAGAACATGTCAATATCTTTCAAGAACATAGCAGACAATGTTGAGATCTCACGAAACAACGATTTGTTGTGAATATCTGAAAGAAAAACTATTAAAAAACAAAAAAATGCAGTATTTAAGACACTCAAGTTTTAATTACCTATGTTGGGGAATTTTGGCATTGAATTAAGCGGAACGAGTTAAAATGTTTACAAGTTTTCATGTGATTAAATTTGTTTGTTTAAAAAAGACAAAATAAAATGACATAAACTTTTTGACTAAAGCTTCAAATTCATCATTAACGTCAAGCTTCATTCTTCAAATTTAGTTGAACTTGATTTTTCACGAATGGCTTTCCAATTTTTTAAGGCTGATTTGAAACTAATTTTCAATAATATGTGCAAGGGGATCTTAAGTTTAGCAACATGCCCAGCAAAAAGAAAATTTTTTTACGTGTCGTAAGAGGACCCACCATGTTTAGGTCCGGCTCAAGGAAATTTCACCAGTCCAGATTGGTAAAAACGTATTTTCCATATAAGTCTGAAAGTTGAGGGCATTTTGTCGCCAATTTTCCACACTAAAATTTACCAAAATGCACATGAGTAAAAAAGATTCTTATGAAGCTTGAAAAGTAAATTCAAGAACATTTCAAGAACAAATTCTTAAAAACCTAAGTTTTGAAGCAAAATTCAAGAATAATTCAAGGAATTCAAGGATTTCAAGAACCGCTGGCAACCCTGTATTGCTTTCGCTATTTACATCGAGTAACAGCAGCCATGCGTGGGACTTGAAATTCAAAATAACAAAACACTCAATGAAGCTATTGGGTGCCTCGAACAACTCTTCAAAACACTTACATGCAAACAATTGTCATTCATACCTTCTTCTATGTAAGCTCCTGGTTGTTCTGTGTTGTAAGATTCTTCAACTGTCTGCTTCAATGGTAACTGTCGATATCTGCGACCATTTATGTCAATGATATTGGGACGTAATACATCTTGAATGCTCAGCATCCCTTTATGATGACTTTATAATTATAACTGAAAAGGTTAAAGTAGAAATGAAACAAACCTAATAAGCCTTTTTCACTTTTATGACCGAATTATCCTTAACCCACTGAAAAACCAAAAGACCCTTATGAAATTCGGTAATTTTGACGTAATTTATAAATTTTTGACTCCATCTCGAAATTTAAACATTTTTTCTATGATATTAAAATTTCAAGACTTGGAATTCATGTATATATCCATTTTTTTGAAAAAAACCCAATTTCAATTTGAAGATCATTATTTTTGTTTTACAATCCTGTTCGGAGATCTTTCAAAAGTTCTACATTTCATCAGGCATTTCAGTAAAATGCCTTTCTACTATCTGGAAGATAGGTTAGATTTCCCTGATTTTATTCGATAGTGACGTATGGCGATATATTGTGACGGAGGACCCATCACGCTTGGGTCCGACGCGGGAAAAAATATTTTGAATATTGTATCTTCTACAATGGCGAAAAAGGCATGCAAAAGCTCTTCCCTGGTTTCACTGATCTGGCAGACACATGGCCGATTACCTTTGAAACCGTGAATTGACCTAAAAATAGCTTTTATAAGAATATCAGGGTGAGGTTTCATGTTGAACATAATTGGCCTTTAGATCAAAAAGAATATTACACGCTCTTAGCAAAATTTGCCTTTTGTTATAAAAAAGCACCTATGTAACGAACCGAAATCAGCTAGTTTTGATATTAAACGAACTAGACATACCTAGCTTGTACCAGACCCCGTAGCAGGACGAGATTTGATTTTCCCTATCGTACTTAACTAAAGTATTTCTATTAGAAAGGCTGGTACAAGCTAGACATATTTCCAAATTCAGTATGCTGAAACCAAGGTTATAATTTTGTTTTTAGTTCCGCTCCAGTATGTCCTATCTAGGGTTGAATTGGATTATAACTTTTGACATAAGGTGAAAGAATCCAATATTAAGAATTCTTGAATTCATGTCTATTGTGACAGAAAGTTTAAATTAGCCTTTAGTTTCAACACAACTAGCGGAAATTTAATGCCATTAACTGTAACCACTTATGGGGTTTCCTTTTTTTTAAATATCGAGTCAAAATAAACAAATGACGGTGGGGAGAAAATAAAAGCGAAAATATACATTGAAGCAATATATACTGACATCTTTAAAAATGTGTTGATAATTATGAATAATGTAAATTTCGTGAAATCTAAAAAAACCTAAAATATAGATAGTTTTAAAAATAGCATCCTAATTGCGTCTTTAAGAAATATCTGTGAGAACCAAGTTGTCACAACAAAAGCCGCCCGTCTACGTTAAATTAAAATAACGGTGAGTTGACATTGATAAATGAGGGACCAAAGTTGTTAAAAAGGCGTGACCGAAATAGCAAGTCTAAGCAATCTAAGATGAAGCTTTACAACATCTAACCATCTACAAAGGCAAGTCTTAGAGTGAACTAGTTCGATGTATCCCATTTATATCAATAAGACATTATACAGGCTTTGCCATATGAAAATTGCAGGCGTAATGATTGCACCCTTCAAGCATTTAATCCAAGAAATATAGGGCGTCTAATTAAAAACATTTCAAGCGTTTTGAGGCGTATTTTATCGCACGCGTCAGTCATACTGGTGTTCGCTCCTGTGGTCGCACGCCCAGTACATCACGAAGTCTGGTAATTCGATATATTAAGTAAATTTGTAAAATAAAAACTAAGAGCAGAGTTTAAGATTTCTGACACAGTAACTGAGTTTGAAATAACAACATCTTCTGTTTAAGTCAAAACACAATAAATGAAAAAATGAATGAAAAATTGTCTAATATATACACGTGCTTATTAAAGATCCAGTCGAGGTCCAAAACAACTTTTTCAAGGAAATAAAATACACAATTAATTAGAGAGATTGAATGTTAACTTGGACAATGAATAATACTAATCAGTAAAAACAAAATTTGCGAGTGTGAATACCGAAAAACGCAGAAGACACCAAAAAACACGAAACCCTGTACATAATTGATACATACTTTAAAGTATGTAAAGTATATAAAGACTTTTGTTTTAAGGATTAAAAGTTGATTTATTACTTGCAAATACTTATCTACTTATTATAGCGGCTAAGAAATGCTATACGGAATGCTAGTAAAATGATTGGGAACACATGATCGCAAATTTAACTCGTGAAATTTCATTTTCTAATAAACGAATTTAAAATGTTCCGTGGTGTGTTTTCATTCCTGCAAATTTGAAGAAAGATTAATCCGCCATATCTATAGTCAATCTGATATTATAGATTAAAAACTTTTACATATGTTTTAAGAAATAAATAGACATCAAGAACCATACTTGATGCGATTTCCACATTCTTTATTTGAATGAAATCAAGTGACCTGTGTACTTTCATCTTTGACCTCTACCTCCTTTTCATCTTTACCTCCAAATTCTTCAGCCAGTATTGCTGTCACGTGTATATTCGGGGAAGAATTTTCGTTCTGCTCTTCAGTATCCGATACTGCATCCTTTTGCATTGCTGCATCGTTTCCACTTTCTTCGTCTACTATTGCTTCAATTTGTACCACATCACGATTAACTATATGCTCGACAGCTTGCTCCAGGGGGAACCCGTCTTCGGAATCTGGTTCTTCTTGTGTGGGCTTCATATCAATATCACCCCCTGTTTCATCATCTGGTTGAAGATCACTCAACATGGAAGCATCAGCGTCATCATTCTTCTTTTTGTTTTTCTGATAGACAATTTTCCGAGAATCAGTTGAGTTATGGTCACGAGCCAGATGCTTCACCAGTACATATCGCCTTATAAAGCCTTTCCCACAAATGGCGCAAAAATATCGATACTCCTTTGAATGCGTGATCTCATGACGTCTCTTGATGTCATTCCGGCGAAATGACATCCCGCAAACTTGGCAAGGAAATTTTCGGTCATCATCGCTTTTGGAAATCTGGAAAAAATGAGATAAAATAAAATGATACTGATCAATTTTATACTGTATGGTAGGGTTGTGTTAAGGCAAATTTATTGATGCCAGTTGACTAGTAGTGCAAGTCGAAAGTCAACATTGATGCGCTAAGACTGAGCAAATAAACGGAAAATTTACCCTACTCAGCCTACCAAAACAACATTACAAAGCCGTTTAATTGTAGAAATTTATGCTAAGTGTACACCCAATTTTAGTCTAGAATTATTGTCATTAATGCAGTCCAACTCTTATACGTTTCAAGGAGAAATAAATAGTCTTCACAATTTGGACAAAAATATTTCAAACTCAAATCTTTAGACTATTCCGCGTTCTTTAAAAGCGGTGTATTAGAATAAATTTCGGCGTCGTAAAATTTTCAAAATTAGTCTTCTTCCGCGGAAGCCCATTTCAGCGAATTTTTTAAACGTAGTGCTCTTTAATGAAATTACTTAAAATATCAGCTCAATATTATTGCTTTTGTTTTCAAACGTTTTTTTTTTTTTTAATAATTTGTTAGATCTGCGCGAAAATCGCCGAATTGTTTAAAAAAATTGTCAAACAACGAAAGTTTATTCCCACAATGGTTTCTTTATTCAAAGCCCTGAAAGACGATATAAATACCACGAGAACTGATTTGATGATAGTTTTTTTTATATTTCTCGATTAATAACAATATTACAACTTAATGTTAATGAATTCTATTCTTTTAATAAACTTCTGAAATTGAATTTAATATTTTGTGAAAAGAACATGAGAGTTATGGGGCAACACCCATACTCAATTTGAACGTTTGAAGGTGACGATATCTACCTGTATCATTAAGAGTTGGTGTACAATGGACGTCACTACCAACCTTAACTCTACTTGAAAATATAAGTAGATCCTTAATGCTAGCGGTAGTAAAGCAGCTGAAAATTGCCATGGCAAGCATAGTCGTCTGTCTGTCAAATAGACTGTCATGTTGGGACGTTTTATAAGGTGGGTAGTCTATCAAATATACCGCTCCGGGCATTTTGCCCTACTCCTGGTCTATAGGCTAACATCCAAAACCCAGTAAGTTAAAATCGCAAAATGAGGAGCATGCGCAGTAACTATTTCTAGCATAACAATAGCATCACCAAAAAAAATTGGGAAAAGAGCCAATCAGCATGTCTATTTTTAACAATCGAAGTTTAATGTTTATAGTTTCCAGACTCCAAACTTACTCAGTTTTGGACGTTAGCCGATAGACCAAGAGTAGAGCAAAAAAGCCCGGAACGGTTAATATCGGACTGACTAAAGGTGGGTGGCCCGTTGAAAAGAAGTTCATTAGATGTTTATAGTGTCAATTTGAGTATGAATGTTGCCTCTAAATGAGAACAAAATTTTGATAAATTAACATTAAAAAATGGTATTTTCAATCGATATGCACAGGCCTCGTATTAATGTGTAAAAGTCCTACCAGCGAAAAAATGCGCACAGAATAAGTCATAAAGCTCACATTCATATTATGATTTAAAAATTTAGCAATGGATCAGACAGATTTTAAGCTTTTTTCACGATATTGAAATTACAAGAAGTTGAGAAAATAAAGTTGTCTTTCTATTGCAGCTTCTTGTTGTTTTCCTGCTTATTGAAGTAGGAAAATATTTCATAAATGCAAGCTTGATTAGAACATGTTTGTAGCATTATCTTCAGGCAGAAAATGCTTCTTACACTAAGCATGCTGTTTCGTGGTACCATTACACAATAAAGTTGGTGTAAAAGCTTGTAGTAACAAAATCTTTTTGCGATAACTAAATTCGAGGCCAGAATGTCTATTGAAAATGAGAACTAATGTAAAAAAAACAATGGAA
>JAUBWS010111209.1:0-10062 GCA_032270445.1 Darlingtonia californica
TAACACCAGGGTTGTCACACAAACACGTTTTTGAACGTTCCAGGACAATTACAAATTGAAGGACTTTTCCAGGATTCAAACAATGCCAGCAAACTGCGTTGATACTGAATCATCATTATGCTCTCTTAGCATATGAAACCTTTAAACAAAGGATGATTAGTAACTGATAATAGGCAAGTAGAGAAAATAACATACTGATCGATGAATTCTAGAAACAATTAGGATAATGTATACTTACGAACAAACCAAGATTTCTACGAAATTTTTAAGATGAATCAAGAAATTAAAGGAAGAACTTTCCTGCAGCCCTGGTATGTTATGTTCCACTCATATGCGGAGAGCAGATTTATTTTAGACCGGAATCCTGCCCTCTTAAACTTTACTTACTTTACTTTACTTCACAGCCGTCCGGAAGGATCTTTCATGACATTGAAAAGTGACTGAGAAAAGTTGGTTAGGATTCCTTGACTAGATTTCTATAAGCGAAATTCAGCTTTTGTGTAGAGAATTTTCAGCATTGACTTGGCTTACCTTGACGAAAATTAAGCTAAGACTCGATTTCAAAGATATCTGGAAGACCTGTATACTGAGGCTTTTAGGAGCGTTATTCAGTCGCACTCCCTTCTGTAATCTGCAATCAATAGCAAATTAATGCAAAAGAGTTTATAAACAAAAACCCCTATAAGAATGGTGACATTTGGGTTATAAATCAAACTGCCAAATAGAATCCTGAGAGCTCGAATAATATTGCGAAAAGTTTTGGAACTCGAAAAATATACCTCATATTGCACTCCTACCCATACGATAACTATTACAAATAACACACTCTAATAATCATCATACAGTTGAACTGTAAATCGAACAGATTCTTTGGTCCCCTAGCCAAATTTTTCTTGAACTTGAACTCCTATAATTTGAATAACCATGTAATTCGAACAAATTTTGAGACCCTTATGTTATTATGAAGTCACTTTCTGGCCAAGTGAGCTATCTACTTCCTTTTCTCTTGAGCTAGGCACTTCATCTTCGCTTAGCATTTTGCGTAAAGAGAATGTGACTGTCGAAGGTGATCGAATACTATAGTCTTGATATATGGGAAAATAAGTTGGAGAAATGGATATAATGAAAATAACAACTTACTACTAATTTCTTGAAGAAAATTAGAATTTTTTCAATTTGACACAGAACCCCTCTTTGCAAATAATTAGCGTTTATAGCGACACTGACAAGGAATAATCAACAATACAAAAAAAAAGTCATTGTACAGTCAATTCTGAAGTTTAGAATAAGCAATCGAATGCCATTTTACATATTATTGTCAGAAATACTCGTGGTTAGAAGAAAAAGTCTTCGTTGAAAGTTTTCGAAAATTCTTGGGCAGGGGGACTTAAAATTAAGGGGGGGGGGGGGGGATTCAAGACTTTTTGTTGTCTAAGTCATCAATCTTGACAGATACTAATTCGAATAAATAGATCTTATCTACTCGTTTATCTTAGAGAGGATAATTTTTAAGGGAAAGGGGAGGTCAGAGGGGTGTTTCCCACCATGCTCCTGGAAACAAATGATCAGCCAATAAATGAGTATGGGATAGTGAGGCTATCCACAATAAAAAATTTAGTCTCGATACCTATTCCGCCTGTGCGTTATCGGGTTTTTTTCAAAAAGACCATGGAACTCATTTCTGCCTTTTGCTCTCCACTGTTATGCCTCACTTCAAAAAATGGATTTCAAATAAGTATCTTCTAAAGACAGTCACAAACTTTTCAAAAAACACAAAAAGAACTTTATTTTTATACCAAACAGAACTGATTTTATTATAATGTCCAGAATATCTAAAGGAAAGCCTGCAAAATCTATGGACACATTTCCTTAAATAAATCAATAAATAAACCAAGAACCAATCAATTTTAATTGTATTTCATTATTTCAGCCCTCGGACCGAGAAAAATAATTTGGGGTGATACCAATGAAGCATTCCATTTTAGATATAACTTTTGATTGCTATTTATTTGTAACAATGGCATATCAAATGCTTGAATTAAATAATGACTAGAATTATATAAATTTCGTGTATAAAAACATACTTGTAAGTAATCTATATAAACCTAACTAAAAAACAAAACAGTTTTGGATAATGTAAAAATGTAATTTGAGACCTGGCACGAAACCCCGACCGAGCTCAAGTTTTGCAGTACTTGTTAAGAAACTTGCTCACTTATTTGTTAAAAAGCTTTTTAATCGACGTTAGAGTTAGGCTACCTGAGAAAATTATCATTAAACGTGCCGACCATTAGGTATTTGGTTCAACTTTGCCGACTTGGACATACCAATGTTTTTAGGTGCAGGATCTCCAATGTAAAATCCGACTTTCTTAACATGCACTAACGTTTCAGACGCGGTTCATATACCCAGGGGGCAAGATCGTGAAAAAACCTATGCGGAGGAGTGTTTTTTTTAAACGACACGCAGCCGTTTAAAAAAGAAAAACACTCCTCCACATTGGGTTTTTACTTATTTTGCCCGCTGGGTATGAGTCAAAGATCTACGATGAAGCAGGATGAAGAGTATCTACAATTGATTTTAAGGGTTTTTATATTGTTTTCAACCTCAACACCATAGATCCTTGACTTACATCAGGTATATTAGAGACGTGAGTAAAATGTCTGCGATGAAGAGTATTTACAAAAAAAACTCATGCATTTTGATAAAGCTTTTGATCTGCGTCTTAGATACGTGATTCGCTTGTAGAATATCAGTTGCCAGTCAACCACCTGCGATTGAGAGCATTAACAAAAGATTTTTTGCTTTTATAATAGTTGCAATCTCCACCATAGAGCTTTGATGACACACATACCCTCTTAACATTGACCCTAAAACGACCGCAATCGGAGATCAAAATAGATTGTCTAAAACCAGAAGTGATTATAAGTTGAAGCTACCCTGGCTGGTTGAAGTCAGGCGAGACGCACACGTTTGTTGTATAAATTTCTGGCCACAGAAAAACGCGATAACGGAGAGAGTTTATTTTCCGAATTTTAAAATCTTTTAGTATAGCACTCTTAAAATTCACAGCAATAGATTTCACACTAGAACCAGCTCTCATCGTGACATAGCAACAATAAAATCTTTCCTTAATACAGGGTTCGTAGCACAGTATCAGAAAAATAGTTCCTTGATGTTTCTTCAAATTCAGCCCATTTTAGCTGAAAATTTCTTGAAAGTCCGCCCTATTTTCCCTGAATGAGCCATAAAAATGAGTTCAAAATTACAAAATGTTATATGTAAAGTAATAAGCTCTAAGCTCTCTTGCCTCAGTTTTCTGGTGGTAAGTGTAAGATTAATAATGGGGGAATAAAGAGATGGTTCTTGGCAGTGACGGTAGAAAAAACAATGAAGATGTAGGACAGATAATGGTATAGTGAGGCATAGTGAGACTAGACGAGTATGGACCTTCCTGCTTAAAACTGTCAAAGGAGATCAATTTCGAGTTTTAGGATGTCTAAGTAGCTGGATAATCTATCACCTTTCACTCCTTTGAAGGAAAAGAAAGACGATTTAGATGGTTAGAGACAGTACAATGCCTAGGTCATGCCACTTTTTCCCTGAGTTCTCCCAAAATCAATCAATTTTCCAAAAAAAATCCCGAGTCTTTCAAAAAAGGCTTTAATTTCAAGCTTTTCCAGTTGTGCCACGAACCCTGTAATAGCCTGTATAATTGTGACGGTCTATGGGAAAAGGGGTCTTGGTCCTATTTTCCGCGATCATACTCCACCCGCTGGCAAAATCACTAAAAAATGACCTCCTCCGCAGACGTTTTTTCATGATTTTGAGAGGTAAACAAGTGAATTATGGTTGGCTTTATGTCCCCTTTTCCCATAGACCGTCATATATCTAGTACCAGCGTAAAAAGTTTATTGCACAGTGTAGGAAAATACGAATTGATTTCATTGAAATCATTGGTTGCATCCTCTTTACATCCCAACAAATGAATAACCTATATAAAAAACTAGAGAAATGGACCTACTCCTCGTTCTTTAAATCGTTCAGAGTTGGTACCTAATTTCATCTGGAAACATGGTGGCGTTACGATGAAAACATGCACGGTCGAGTTTGCCGCCAGAACAAGCATCGTAAGTCTTTTTCGCGCTCAATAATCATCATCGTCGGACTCTGTGTCCTTCCGCGTCCGCGATGAACGTGATAGCATAGAGAAACCCGAGCTATCATCGACATTTGTACCACGTGGGGCATTTTTCATTGTTGTTTTCACTGCACCAGTTTGAGATAATTTCCATTCAAGATCTAAAACGAAAAAAATACACAATTCCCGAAAACCTTTTAAACGTTGATTTTATTTTCTATGTTCTAAAATGGGCCTCGTTTTGAAGTAAGAATTTTAACATTTTAATTAACCGCGCGAGAAAACATCTCTAAAGGACCTGTCAAGCCCAGAGACTTAAATTGATCTTTGAAACGGTAATGTACTGAAATAACTACAGATCGCTTTAAAATCAGTAATGACAATGTTTAAAACGAGGATGATGTTAGAAAAAAGGAAAAATAAAAGGTAATTCCGGGAAGGTCTATTCATTCACTAAAACAAGATAATCACCAAACAGTAACCAAAAACACTATCCACATGACGCCGCCACGAACGTGCTTAATCATTAACAGACTTCATGGGTAGATAGCAAACATCTCAATACATTATCGGAATCTGTTGCCATAGAGACATTCATGAAAAAGAGACAATGGCGATATTTCTTAAAAAATTAGACTTGGGTGAGATCTATGGAGCTTACCGTTCTGTGTCAAATTCATGCCACCGAAGGTTAAGGGTCCAGCCAGTTGTGTTTTCATCTCTCCTTCGTAGTAAACAAAGAGGGTGGGTAGATTCTTGTCAGGATAGTTTGGTATACAGGTGGTAGAAAAACTCTTCAGGAATTTGGTGGTGGGGAACTTCCTTGCAAGAGCTTGAATGTGATGATTTATCAAGTCACATAGTGGAATGCTACATAGAACATCATTTTGTTAAGAAAATACTTTGATGTTTATCAAGTCTCATTGGGCCACATACGTCACATATATGAACCCCTGACTGAGTAAATAGGAACGTTGCGACTAATGCAACATTTGATAGCACCTCTCTCTTAGAGCAAAAGTTACCTCTAATTATTACTGACGTTTTATGAGAGTTTCTCCGTAGTGGAATAATGCCACAAAATACATATTGTCAAGATATTAAAATATTAGAGTGCAAAAGCGCTGATAAACATGAAAATACAGCTGAAATAAGTTTCAGAGTTTTTCCTCAGGTTTTTGAGCATAGGTAAGTAAGTCGGCCGATCGCAGTTGAGGGCGACCCGAAGGCTCCCTTCCCGTTAGCTACTACACCGTGGTGTAGAGGAGGGCGCTACTCCTTTCCCTGGATTACCCCACTGACCCTTGATCCGAACCCTATTTTGCCGTGTGTATAGCAAGGAGGCATCAAGTACATGAGGTCATGAATCCTATTTTGATCTTTGTGACCACGTCTACACAATTTTGTTGCCGCAAAATTTCATGCAATAAAATATTTCATTGGATACTAATCAAAACGAGATTTTAATTGAAAAGGATACCCAGATTTGTATAAATGCAAGACCACCCAAACATCATCACCAGCTTTGTTCACTTCATCTACATAATCAACAGCAGAGATCTCACGAACATCACCAAACTTGGATTTCGCTTGCAAATCTTTCATCTCAGCCATCCTTTGTTGTCTAATAGTTGTTACAGGTCAATTATTATTATATAAGCTATTGGAGTTCGATCATAGTCAATGATTTGGTAGACTAGCAACTTTAAACATGTAACTTCTATACTTATGAATAATCTACGCTGATTGGTTAATAATGCAAAAAAGAGAAAGCGAGTGGTGTGCCTTATCAACACCACATAGTCTGTCTGATAAGCAGTTTCTCCCTTTTTTGTACTACACATGGTTTAACGGCGTTCGTTTAACGTGCAATTTTGAAGAATGGAACTATAAAAGTATATCTCTGATTGTTATAGATAGCCCACGCTGATAGGATCGAGAGACATACAATGCAGAGCAAACTGAATGGCTCTTTCTCCTATCGTTGCGTTGATTCTTTCATTATGTCAACATAAGGAAACAAGCTACTGCGCATACTCAATATTTCAATATTTTGATGTTTTTTCTGTAAACCAGGTGTAGAAGAAACAACAATTGCAATATTGGATGTTTGCAAATAATTGGTCAAAAAAAAAAGCTTTCTAGGTTGTTTCCTCATTCGAAAAAAATAATTCGGGAAAGAAGATTTCTAGCTGACTGGACGACCACGAATAAAACGCTGGACAAATTGGCGATCCCTCTCTAGGCTATTAGTAAAAAATACATTATTTGTGTAAATTTTAGCGAGTACCAATCTTCGTGAGATTGAATTTCACAAGAACTGATTTTCAGAAATACGCAATGTTCAAAATTAACCACAGTACATACTTCAAAAATATTGTGAAAATACCTATTCTGCGCTACTACACACAAATTGATAGACTAACTTTAACTGATTACATGTTTTAATGTGTGAAAATATTGAGTATTTTGGAAGTTTTTTGTCAAAGATTTACAAGAAATTATATTTTTCCTAAGAGCAAAATGTGGTAAATCTTTCAATAGCAACATGCGAAAAAAGGCTTAGATATCATGTTATAAATTGAAATGACTGTTTACAAATAGATAGTGGAACCTTAATTAAGGGAAGACATTTTCGTGGCAGATGTTTTGGTGAAATTTTAGCGTCTTCAGTGAAATTCAAACAAACATGTTGATTTGCAATAAGATTCTACCCTTCATTCGCGAAAAATGAAAATGAAAATGTTCTATCTTCTGAAATGAAATATCTTCTCACAAAAATGTCTTCCTTTATAAAAGGTAATATATCATGCGTATTATGGTGATTCATCATCACATTTGAATCATGAAGAGCAAGCCTCTCTTTAAAGAATTTGAGTAAAAAGGCACCGAGCCTAAAACCCAAAGTCCCAAGTTCGACGCTATCACTAGGGCCTCGATGGTTGAAAATTCATGATTTCATGACTCAAGTTTAGTCTCAAACCTAAGGAAATTTGACTTGAAGATTTTAAATTCTGGATTAAAGCTGCATGTAAGTGTTTTCATGAAGAAATTGCCCTCATTAATAGCCGTTCAAGAAGAACTGAAAAGGCAATCTTGGTGATTAATTTTGAATAAACAAAAACACGAACCTGATCCTTTCAAGCAAACCATCATCATCCCAATCGTCATCTTCTTTCTCGTCTAATTCTTCAAGTGTCATCTCCTAGGTTTGTAGGAGCAAAGAACAAAGCAATATAAAACCAGTAGGATTTTTCTAACTACACCTGATTATTGAACAATTACAAGACCCTCAATAAAATTTTGTTCCTTTTCCGTCACCTAACCGACACTAAGTGAAGCCAACCGACTCAAAAAATCTTATTGATTTAAAATACCAAAAAATATTTTTTAAGGACCTATCCTCTTTGAGTCCGCCTATGAAATATGCTAAGCGGAAGGTAAAATAAATCAAATAATTTTTTTCCCAACTGATCAACCCTACCTCAGAAGCTACAGCCGAGGAGTGACTGCAAACACACAAACCTTTATGGATAGCCCAATACCGAACAGTAATTATCTTAAACCCCAGCTCAAAATATTATCATGGTAAAGGCTAATCATAATTAGCTAAAATAGTGTACATACATTAACGTCTTTTTCCCCTGATCTTGCTTTGGCAGCTGCATCCATCATTTTTATGATTTCTTCTTCTGTTATTTCAGCCTCTTTCTTTTTTTCAGGCAGTATGCCATGTTTGCGCAATGCATCATTCCACTCTGTATCTGCATTTGGGTCTTGCATTTTTAATATTTAGAAAAGCTAAATTGGATTTAATTTGATATTTTAAACACAACTTTTAAACATGATAGACCTTTTCAGGACTACCGAAGGAACACAATATGTAGAAAGAAATTCATAATAAAGAATATCAATAAAACAATCATTTTTTCGTCCATAATAAAAGATTTTTTGGGAGCGTTTGTATTTTACTTTCTTGCATTGAGCACTTACTGCATACAACCACTAAAAAACTGAATTAATTTCAAATATTCAATGCAACTGCTATAAGGCTCAGGGCAATAATAAATACTAAAATGTTGGAGGGGCCGGATCATTAAAACAGGTTGTTTCAACAAAATAGAAGATCCTACCATGGGATGAAATGCCAGAGGAAATTTGACATTTAAATTTCTCCAGATTGGCCAAAAAAGAGGGTCCTCTGAGGGCTTCACTCTTGCAGTAAGGCCGAACATAACCTTATTTGAAATTTTCTTTTGGCGGAAGGGGCTTCAAATAAGCGTCAGTCATCAGACAATGTCAAAATAACATAAATAATGACCGATAGAAACTACTTTCTAAATCTATTAAAAAGGATGTTCAACAAGTTTGCGATAGGAAGTAAGTTTTAATTGAATAACAAGACTGTGGACAAAATTTGTTTCCTTAAATGGCAATAATTATTAGCATTTTCTGCTTGTTTTGTTGCGGCTTTATCAACAAACTGTGAGACATCCATATTGAAATTATTTTCCCCCATCGGTTCTAGCATAATGTTAAAAGCAAGACCTGGAAACAAGCTCATGATCATTAGAAGAAAACAAAAACAAAAGTGAAGACTTGCTGTCTCTGACTAATTACCGCTCTTTGAGCTATGTTAAACATAAAATAAACAAGACCAGACACAGCTAAGCTAAAAGTTCTTTGACACATTCTCACGGAATCTTGTGAAATGAAAAAAAACAGACCTAGCATATTAATGGACCATTGAAGTTTTAGTAAAATAATAGCTCAAAACCTCAATCAATCAATCAATATATATCATATTTAGGATATCCGCGATGTCTTTCAGCCATTTTGAAACGCCCCATGCACGGGATTGTCACCTAGGCTGTAAAATAGCATTGCACAGTCAGTACTTTTTCAGCTAGTTTAGCTAGGATATTACTCAAATGAATCAATCTTATTTTGAGCAAAATTGCACAAAGCTTTTTGAAAGGAACTTTGGAAATTGATCAGAAATCATTTCTGGATTAAAAATAAAAAGGTAGTTAGTAGTTTTAAAAAAACGCGAAAACACCTTTAATGAGTACCGTGAAATGGCATGACACGCACCACACGACCAACATAAACCATTAAGACCTCAAATACATGGCTGCTTCACAGCTCATTGCACCATCATGGTAATGGTACAACAATGCTATTCACACGATCAAACTAAAGCGGAGAACGGTTTCCATATACACGTGCGCAATGGAAACTTCAGAACCAAATTTTAAAACAACAATATGTTAATAACTGTTGCAACAGTTATCAAAAAGCATAAACTTGTTTACCTTCCATTTTAACTCTTATCATCTATTTTATGTTGGATTATGTTTAATTCCAGGATATTTGTTGACGGCTCTGAAGGTTTAGAATAACTAGCCTAGCTCCCAAAGGTTTATCACATAACATTCACGCGCTAGTAAAAACCAGGTTTCGGAACTTTCTCTTCTTTTGAAAACGAAAAGTGTTGTTCAGTACACTTGTCAAATGGCAGATGTGAAAACTTGTTTATTACTAATTATTGGCTTATAACGACTTAAAACTTTTAATTGTCTCAGGTGAATTTGTTTATTTTTGATATACGAGTATGAGGCAATTCTGTTTTAATCTAATTACTGTAGAACCTTGGGGTGGCTTACATGTTGACAAGGACACTTTGACACACCACAACAAACAACATTTTCTGGTCTGCACTTTAAAACTTCACAATGTTTACATGTTCAAGCTTAATTGAAGATTAAAACGGAATTTCCATATATATACATATATACATTGTATATAAAAAAATAAACAAATTCACCTGACACCATTAAAAGTTACCGTAGATGGGGGCGACTTTGAATTTGATGGGGTCACTTTGAACAACCACAAAGTCCAGCTTCCAAATGTCAACA
>JAUBWS010111220.1:0-10062 GCA_032270445.1 Darlingtonia californica
GGCAATTTTCCCTAAATTTTAACCCGTTTTGTCATTTTCGGATTATAATGACTCAAAACGAAAACCGAATTGCCTATGCCCACCAAATCTCCAATATTAACTAAATTAATCGTCTTCAATATCGTCTAAATCGATCAAATTATTATCTGATTTTCTAATAATGCTCCCCTTTCGGCAATCGAGAGGAACGTTTATTAGAAAAGGTGTTAAAAATAGAGGGGCGTTTATAAAATATTTTCAGGATAGAGGGTAGGCGTTTAAAAAAGAGAGGGTATTTAATAGAGAAAATACGGTAGTGCAAAATAAAATTAGTTTTCAAAATTAGCTGAAAAGTTGAATTTTTCAGTTTTGTTACCGTTAACAATTTATATGTATTACAGGAAAAAAAATATCAATAGCATAGTAACGATGGTTTTTAGTAAAAATCATAAATTTAGGCAAATAATTATCTCCTTTTCATCATTGCAGTGTTCAATTCAAAAGAGGAGGAGTCAAAAGTGACTCATACTAGATATGTCACCATTCTGTTTTCAGAACAACAACAAAAACGTTTAATTCAAAAATAAGTGGAGGGCAATTGCCTCCTTGTCGCCTGCAATTTTGAAATAATTGACGCGAAATTTTTCGTTTCAGGTGACCTCGAAAATCTTTTACCAAATGCGCTATTTCAAGTTTTTCTCGTCAATATACTTTTTATGCCAATGCGATTCATTATTTTTAAATGTTTTTTTAAGGTTATGAACAAATACGGTGTTGCAAATTCATTCCGTACCTTAAAATCTAAGCCATCCTAGCCTGTACCACACCGCCGGACTGGTACGGAAAATCTACTTACGTGTTTTACAATATGTAAAGTCGGGTACAGACCAGTGGTGGGGTGGTAGGCTAGTTTCTGGGGAGGCCAGGCCCTAGAATGCGCCCTCTTTTATTTTGGGCGCCCCTTTCTAAATACAATCTTACGTAAGAAATAGCATTAGTCATGTAGAGAGAGTCACAACAACTTAAGAGTTTGAAGCATTTCTGTTCTCAAGTCATTTTTGAAAAAAGGACAAAAAATCAACTAATAAATAAAGGAAATACCATACATTTTATGCAACTAAACGTTCAAGATTTTAATATTTTATGAAAATGAAAACATGACAGTTCGGCTAAAATACGTAGCAAAATATTAAAAAAAAATTAGCTCCTTTAGAGTTTATTGACAAAATTTTGAGTAAACTTTTGGGAAAAATTAAGGCACATCTTTTAATTCAAGATTAGCAATTTTTTAAACGCTAAGAGCCAGGCAGGCGTGAAACATTTTTCGCGATTGAAAAGAAATTTTCAGATTATTGATTCGTCAGAACTTTTGCCAAGCAAGTCAATCAGTCCCTTTTTATTAAGACTCATCAATAACGTTCTTTCTATTGCCATCAAGACTGGTCTTTCAAGTCTCTTTTATACCATTGAAGAGTGGAGTTTCATGTCCTGACACTTTACATTGTGGAAAACGAGCGCTCAGCGGAGCAGGAGGTGATGTGCACTGCCATGATTGTTTCAAAGTCTACCTTGAAGAAAATCTAAGTTATGGAGAACGCCCGGTAGGAGTTTCGCACGGAAGCAAGTACCTGATATTCAGATGGTTACCCACTGCACCGAACGTTCCGCATAAAAAACTTTTTTCTTCGCCCGTGCCTTTAGAGCGCAAGCGTGCTGGGCAAGAAGGAAACAGATCTGAATATCAGGTTATGCAGCGAACAACACTGGAAAAGGAAGGAAAACTTATCCTTCCCTGTGCCGTATACGATTTCTGTTTCCACGGGTATTCAGTATTTCTGTCTGCTTGTTTACGGCTTTTAACTGGACTGTACAATCTACTAGCATAGCATAACAAGGCTTGGGTACGCTTAGGTCAATTAGGGATAAGTTAGGATCAAATTGAGAACGATAAACAAGAAATCGAGAAAGATGAAAGCATCTGAGTTCCTGCAATATCCTAATAAGGGCCCACGCTACGATTTTGAAAGTGAAGGGGCCATATTCGAAAAGCTTTCAGGTTTACTACCACTCGAGGGCCCACCATGGTTGAGGCCGAGGGGCGAAGAAATTTTTAATTTTGAAGAATCTTTTTAAAAATGACCTGTTTTTGTACTTAAATAAATCTTTCCAATGCAAAAATATATAAGTTTTTCACTGTATTTGTCACCTGCAATTATTCATAGAATTTGTAATTGCTGACCTTGGTTTTAGCAAATCGAACTGATTTAATTATATCAAGGTGACCCAGCTATATTTAAGTTAAAAAAACTGCTAAGAAGAAAGATCTTTCATAGAAGACACTAAAGGGCCTGATTATATGAGCCGGGTTGGCTGGGTGCTGGCTCGTTTACAACCCGGGACCAGCTTGGTATTATATGAGAAAGTTCAAAACGGGTTGGCTCGGAGTCAACCCGTTTTTAACACTTTCCCAACCGCGGAAAACAGTAAATTTTGATAATTGCATACCACTGCGCATGTGCCAACCCGTTTTCAACCCGAGACAAGCCATTATATGAGAGCGAGCCAGCTCGCTAAGCGGGTTGGCCCGTTTCATGAAAAAGAGCCAGCTCGGCAAGTGAGCACACCCGTTGTCAACCCCCCTCATATAATCGAAATTTATCTTTTAGGCACAACTCTGCATAAGCCCAGCTGTCTCTAAAAATAGATTTCCCTTTAACGAGCCAGCAACGAGCCAACCCGCTTCATATAGTCAGGCCCTTATAGTAATAATCCCTAAAATCATTTTGATTAAGTCAACGGTTCAAGTGAGCCCGGTACCGTGGGCCCTGCCAATTCATCACTTTCCATCTTGTTAGCCATTCTCGCTGTCGACCCATTCTTTATTGTTAGAAAAGACAAAAATTTTTTTCAATCAAATAAACATGTATTTCGTAATGTCACGCTATACCAGATTAAAGAACGTACGGGCGGCGCGCCGTATGCTTGTTCGGCCCGCAAGCCGGGGCGTTAAGCTCCTAGCTAGGAATGCTTCTGTAAAGCCGATAAGCTCAACGATGATACGAACTTATATACTATACTATTCATTACTATCCATTTTGCAAACATTAAATTTACGTCGTGATCAGTTTTCGAAAAATTGATAGTCATCGTAATTTTGGCGCCCACCAGAAAATGTCTCGCTGGGGGTGCCATGGCCCCCTGGTCCCCCTAGCCGTCCCGCCACTGGTACAGACTAAGCCATTTGCGGAATTTAATTCCCACGAAATACACTTTTTTTCCGTAATCCACGAAATTTGTTTCTCGCAAAAATTAGTTATTTTAAAGTGGCTCAGCTGAAGGAAATATTTTCCTGGAGAAAACAATCGCACGAACTTCTATTTCCAAACAATAAATATCAAACCTAGTAGGACTTTCGACTACCTATCACTCCAATGCTTTTATAAAAATTGTCGGAAAAGGTGATATTGACAACTATTGACATCATGTATATAAATCAATATTGAATCAACCATCAACAACAGTTTGATTGTTGGTAATAATATCCACTACCGTCTCAAACAACAAGAGTTTGATTACGAAGAATAATTTCCTCTATCGTATCAACCATCAACAAGAGTTTGATTATTGGGAATAATTTGCATTATCGTATCAACTATCTAGATTTGAAGTACCAGAACTCAAACCAACAGATATTTCTGTCAATACACCAAGACTTGGCCTTGGAGCGTGTGATGTGGTGTAGAAGAAGCATCCGTCCACCGTGGTGGATAGGGGAGCGACCTCTAGATATAGAGGTTGGCAGTGAATATCAAATAACCTGTCCCGGACCAAAATCCTGGGTTGCCCTTTGGCAAGACATAGCACCCATCAGCCACTCGTTACCAGGGATACGCAGAAGCTAAACTTAGCAAGCGTTTTACGGTACCAATTTTGGGACAGACATATGCTTGCCATCCGGCCAACCGCTGCAGCTTGATAAGATTTCTAACAAGTCTTGGACAACATTCTTCTTACCAGTTAGACCAAAGTCAATCAAGCCGAGAGGGTGATCCTGGTAATGCAAACACCAGCCTCGCCAACATTTTTTTTTTGCATGCAGTTTTATGAAATGAGGTTATTATGAATACTTCTCATACCGGATCAAACGTCACCCGGGACAAAATAGATTCGCGCTGGTGCATCCACTCTCCGGTGTTTTTCAAAAAATAATCTAGGAAGACGAAAAAGTATAAGCATTGCAGAATGGAACGCCAGAACCTTACTCTACAGTCCCAAGCGCACTGAAAGGCAAACCCCTCTTGTTTCCAAAATACTAAAGAGGTACAATATTGACATTGCGATATCATGTGAAACAAGTTTTTCAAACCACTGTAGCTTTGTACATATGGGCTATACTTCTTATTGGAGCGGACATAAAGAAAACACAAGACGAGAAGCAGGGGTTGGTTTTGGAATAAAAATATCATTGTTTCACACTTGAAGGAGACCCAATATCTATAAATAACCACCTAGTAAAAATGAGACTCTCTCTTGAAAACAACACCTTTGCAACCATCAGCAGCGCATATGTTCCCACTATGATGAATCCTGAGGATACAATAGAGGAGTTCTATAGTACACTCAGACAAACCATGGCACAAGTTCCAAAAACGACAAGCTTATACTAGCAAGTGGCTTAAATGCCAGAGTCAGAAGTAACGCTGAAAGATGGCCTTGCGGTGTAGGGAAATTTAACTCTAGCAGTGAACTGTTTACGACTTTTTGAGAAGATCACTCCCTAACAATTACCAACACAGTCTTCAAACAAAACTTCCGCCACAAAGTTACTTGAAAGATGCACCCACGCTCGAAACAGTGGCACCTTCTAGACTACGAGATCACAAAGCAATAAGATGTCAGATGTTTTTGATGCGAAAGTCATGAAAGGAGCCAACTGTTTTACACATCACAATATAATCAGATCCAAGTTTGCTTTCCCCTTGAGAAGGAAATGCTCTAAATTGGGGTAAAGCTGCCAAAGAAACTCGATGTCTCAAAGCTGAAAGACAAAATTTTCAAACCATTTTTGCCAATAAAATGGACTCGATAATGAACAATCTGAGGTTTCTGGATCAAACAGTCGAAGGAAGATGGAAAATCCTCAGGAATGCAGTCTACAATACAGCAAAAAACCCACTTTGTAAATCAAAAAGCCGTAACTAAGACTGGTTTGACGAAGCTGACGTGAAATTGAAGAAATAAATTGAGGAGAGAAACACTGCTGGGACTAAGTACATACAAATAAGCACAAGAGGAATGAAATCAAAACTTGCTGTTTCTTGTAGAAGGCTTCAAAAGTACACTCGAAGTCGCAGTGGTGGGAAGATAAAGATATAGAAATTTAACTAGCAGCTGAAAAAAACGACATAAAGGCTTTCTATTCTGGTCTTGAGAAGAAATACGGACCTCAAAAGAACAACACTGTCTAACTGCTCGACTTTGATAGTAAAACGATCCTAAATGACAAAAATATAACAAATACAAAACAGATTTGCTGCCCAATTCAGTCAATTGCTAAATTTACCCAACGAAATTGATCATGACAGAACCAACTTTTGAAGAAATGTTGAAAGCTATCAATGCAACTAAGGATAAAAAAGCTCCAGGCATCTGTGAAATTCCAACAAAAATATGGAAAACGGTGAGATGAAGTTGAAACAGGAATTGTATGTAGTTCTCCTCAACAAGGAGGAAGTGTCACAAGATTTAAAGGATGCAAACATTATCTCAATCTTCAAGAAAGGTTGCAAAAAGGATTGCGCAAACTACCACGGTATTTTCCTTCTATCAATCACTAGTAAAAGCATGGTGAAGATATTGCTCAATAGTCTGAATACTTTTCTCACCCAAAACATACTACCCGAGAATCAATGTGGCTTCCGAAGCTGCAGAAGTACCATAGACACACTGTTTACCCCCAGGTACAGGAAAAATGTATGAAACCGAACATGCCAATGTATGGTGTGTTCATAGAATTTACTAAGGTTTTCGACACTGTCTCAAGAGAAGGCTGGATTGTTCTTCGTGAATTTGGATGTATAAACAACGTTATCAACCTGGTTAAATTTTCCACGACAAAAGGCAAGACCAAACGTCGTACGGAAAAATTATTCCAATGCTCGCAGTTCAAAACTCGAACTCGCACATCCATAAAGCATGTGAGATAAACGCGATTTGCATATGCCAGCGCACTTGCGACATACATAACAACTCCGAGAATATGCAAACCTTATTGATGGATTCACTAAATCTTCTTCACAGTTCAGTCTTAAAATCAACACCAGAAAAACCAAATGTCTTTATCAACCAGTTCAAAAAGCCAACCCACCACCTGAGCCTAATATCATCACCGTTGACGGAAAACCACTCAGGGCATGTACTGATTTCAAGTACTTCGGTAGCACTGTATCTAGTAACAACAAGATTGACAAAAAGATTTTATCAGCATGGCAAATGTCAGCAGAGCATTTGCAAAACTCTAGGAGAGGCTATGAAAGAACAGGCATGTTACTATATATTCACAAAATGTAAAGTGTATCAAGCAGTAGTGCTGTCCACTCTACTCTACGAAGAACAAACTTGGACAATCTATCACGACCAAGTCAAAAAACTTCATGCCTGCATAATGTACAAATCATGAGAGTCACATAGAGAAATAGAATAATAAACGTGGAAATTCTAATCCGAGCCGGACTACCATTAATGTCAGACATTCTGATTGAAAAAGTGCTGAGATAGCTAGATCACGTTCACAGAATGAAACTCGACAGGGCTACCTAGACAGATGCTGTATTCCCAACTTCGCGAAGGCGCTAGAAATCGAGGTAGACCAAAGCTGAGATTTAAAGACGTTATGTAGAGAAACATGAGACATCGCAACATAGATAGCAACACTTGGTAACAGGCAGCGATTGATAGGTCAGCACGGAGAAGGTTGATAAGGCCACGTATTGAAAATTTACACCAAGACTTGACCTAACCAGTAATTGGTTGGATTTGTGTTCAGAAGCAGCCAGCGAGGCAAAAAGAAGAAATAACTGTTCTTTCTTTCCAGGAGAGGAAATTTTTCTGATTATCTAGGAGGATGGATTTCGAGAAGGAACACATCTAAATTTTCCAGGAGAGAATATTTTTCACTGAACACATCTAAATTTTCCAGGAGAGAATATTTTTCACAGAACACATCTAAATTTTCCAGGAGAGAATATTTTTCACAGAACACACAAAAATAAATAGGTGGTGACAATTTTCAACAGATCACATCGAAAAATCTAAGTAGTCTTTATGCGAAATGTCTGTTCTTTTGAAAGATTAAAAATTTAGCTAAATTTTCTACGAAAAGTTACAGATACGACGAATTAGGTGTTCCTTATAAGTCTTACACAGTATGACTGTTCTTTTGTTATGTTAAAAATCTAGCTGGATTTTCAAAATAACAGAGATAAACGACGAATTATGTGCTCCTTGGAAGTCTTACACAGTATGATCGAAAATAGAAGAAAGAACAGTCTTGAAATTTCCAGTTTTATTGAAAGTAAATAACTGTTCTTTAATTTTTTACAATTTTAGAAAATTTTCTAGCGAGAAAGTGACAGATACGACGAATTAGGTGTTCCTAATTCCTAAACACATATTTCATCGAAAAAACAAGAAAGAACAGTCTTGAAATTTCCAGCTTTCTTGATGCTGGTAAAGAACAGTTCCGAATTTCCAGGAGGAGAAAAAAGGGACAGAACACATTTGTCATTTCCAGGAGAAAACTTCCTAAGAACACATACAAATTTCTACGAACAACATAGCCTCAGAACAGATATTTCATGCTGTCGTGTCGTTGGCTGCTTTCGTGTGTTAGCCAAGCCCAATGGTCAGGAAAATTCAAATGTCACAACGATGAATTGGGATGTGTCTGCAAACGGTGACGTATTTTGCACTCATTAATTTTTATCTTACCTATCTAATCATCTGGTTTTTTATTTATTCATTTATGATGATATCCGTTGTTTTCAGTGGATAATTCAATGTTTCCATGTGTCCAATTCTACTCAAAACATGCATTAAAATTTCGAGTGTGCCAGATAATCCTTTATTAGAGACTGGGAGATGACAAAGTTACAAGCCAACGTATAAACCATCAAGTGTTTGATAGTAAGGAATAAAGTTTCAGTAACGTATCAACCATCAAGAGTTCAATTATAGGGAGCAATTTCTTTTATCGTGTTGACCATAGAGCTCGATAACGGTAAATTCGTTCGATAACCGTTACTTGACCTTCACATTCTATGATGGATTCAGTGCTAGGGTGAAGTGATGTTAGTTAGGTCCGTAAGTTCTGGAAAAGTCAATTCAAAATCAAGTGTCATTACCTGATGATTCGGAATGGGTGTCCGTAGACGTTCAGGTATGTTCCACTCGTGAGATCTGTTTATCTTACCTGTCATTTTGTTGCTTGTTTATACTTGTCTAAGAACAATAAAAATAGTTTCAGAAGGTTATTGTGATGTTTATAGGTGTCGCATTTTAATCAAAAGGTGCATCAGATTTTGGAGTGCGCTAGAGACCTTTGTAAGAGACTACTGTAGAAGACGACGAGGCTAAAAAGCAACGCTATATAAGAAAGTAAAGAAAGACAACAGAAGTTATCAATCAGACGAGGATATGGAGAGAGCGTATTTTCTCTATTTCCTCATTTTATGTGTTGGCTCTCTATCTGTTTACAATTTCTTTTACAATTTGGAAAATCAGGGTCGTCAAGAAGCATTCAAAGGAAAAAGTACTCAGGACGTTGGTAAGTGACTGAAGAAATGAAAAGCCAATCCAAGTTTGTACGAGGGCAAAGCGGTTATTGGAATGGCGTTATTGAAGCTTTTTCAAGGAGTGAAATCGTTAAAAACAGCTTGAAATTTACATGGAAGCGTAAAATGCGTGGGATTTTCTTTGGGTGTGATTGCGTGAAATTGAGAAAAACTGCAATGTGATAGGCTAATTTTCAGGTTTGCTGGGCGTTTTTTCTTGAGAAACACTGGGAGCGATAATACGATTTGTATCAATTGTATCAATTATCCTAAAATGTAACTTTCACATTTAGTTGACGACGGAAATCAAGAACACTACCGACAACGTCGGAATACTGGTGATGACCATAACGAATGGAAATTTATACATGAAAAACTTACTTCATTTGTCAAAAAGAAAGTAAATGAAACACTCCAAGCAGAGATTAAGAAAGCGATGACAGAATTGATGAAGAATTTTCCAACCACAAACTTTTGTGAACAAATTCTCAAGTGTAAACAAGGTAATAACAGGGCCATTGTAGCTGCAAATTGAAATAGCAACTTTATCCAATGCGAAAATAGTATGGAAAATGTGAATTTCACAAAATAAAGTTTTATTTTCAACAATTGGACCCTCTCTTTTTTCTCAGATCATTAACTACTTAACTTAATGAGTTTATAACCCTTTTAGGACGGAGAAAGGAAAAACATGGGCATTTTCACACAAACTTTTTCCAAACGTTCCAAACCTTTAAAAATCAAAGTCAAACAGTCTATTTGGACTCGTTAGAAAGAAAGACTTGTTTACGGGTCACACGTTGTAAAAGGGATCAAGCTTTAAAATTTCAGTTGCACAATTTTGATATATTACCTACCTTATTACTTACTATAGATTAAGTTGAAAAATTCTATTTTATAGATATGTGTAAACAAGATGTTTCTGAAAAGACCGTTATTTCGGATGACCATACGACCTCCAGAAACCATAGAAACAATAGCCATGGCAACAAACCATCAACAATTGTCTGTTTACCAGGACCAAGGGTAAGGAATAAACTGTCTACTATCAATTTACTGTTTGCTGTGTCCTTGGTGTATCTTTGTCTTTGAACAATATGCTTTACTTCGTTTAAACTTTAAAAAAAACCCCTTTAAGCTGTCTTCCTTATTTAGTGTATAGTCTTCTAGTCTTTAAAACCTTCTTCAAAAATCCAGAAATACAATGACATATGTTTAAGTTAATAACAATGGATTAAAAAACTTCTAGCTC
>JAUBWS010111231.1:0-10060 GCA_032270445.1 Darlingtonia californica
AAAGCAAAGAATTCCTTGGTGAACGAACGAGATGATCGATTGGTGGAAAAGACGAAAATGAAGATCAACTTTTTTTTAGCATTTTACTGTTTTTGTACTTTTTATACTATTTTGTAATGACGCTGCATAAAAACCTACAAACGTATTTCCTCTGCGAGAAAAACCATTTGTAAATAATGGATGCATGAAATATAAAATCGTTAAAAAAAAAAAATGAGAATAAGGTTTCGAAATTTGTGAAAAAAACGCAAAACTGGCAAGTTAATCGGTTAATTTCGTGGAAGAAAAATTTTCCCTGCGGTACTTTTTCTTTTGTAACAGATTTCTCTGGTCTCCAAAACATAATGCGTAACACCATCATCATTGTTTTCACCATTATTTATCTAGAATTTATCGGTTATTTTAAACTGTTGTTAGTGAAGGGCCTACCTTCCTGAAAACAACTTGAGGGAAAAATCTTAACGAATTTAACAGTGAGTAGAAATTTCCACCACTGAAGTCCCCGTGATGACATCGTACTAAGTAGAGAGCTTAAAAATCACTCATCAACAGATCAACTTGCACAAAATCAAAAAGTTTTATGTAATATAAAAGGCATTATACCCGTAGTAATGCAGTGCATTCTGACAGTGGTAATCCAACAAAACTTAATCCGTTACACGTAAGAATATGGTCTCCAACACTCAAACGCTGCGATCTAGCGGCTGCCGAATAGTTGGCGAGATGGGCGATGAAGACGGTCGGTAGCATGGAACCCCATCCTGACTCTAGCAACATGATACCGATAGGATCACCACGTCTTTTATTTACTACAACCTGAAACAATGAATTATAAAGTGAACTCTCGATAATAAGCATAACAGCTTTATTGGGGTAAAATTCGAGAAAAATTAAGCATATTGTTAAGCATAATGCTACCTACCCTTGACTATAAAGCTAAGGGTATATCAAAATGCTGAATTTATTGTTTTAGCGTTACCAAATTCAAAATCAAATTATGTCACCGAAGGGGAGGGAATTAAGACGCAAATCCATAGTTGAGGGGAGAAAAGGCATGAATAATTTTATTCCAAAATTTATTTGGTATCCTGTTTTGTTTATATAAGCATATAAGCTTAAACTGCGCTTATTTTAATAAAAGATTTGAGCATTAGGATAAACATATTTTTAGGGTGAATAGCTATAAAATGCTAAGCATACCTACCGTTAACCTCAAGAAGGGCTTGTAAAAAAATTAGTGTACAAATTAATCCGTAATTGTACTCTGTGTAAAGTACAATTACAAATGAAGACGTTACATTGCTACAATGTACGGCGTCAAAAGCGAAGTCTTGGTTTTATTTTCCGCATAAAAATATGAAGAATATAAAAGGCAATTTACAGTAGATACAGGTGTTTTTTTTGTTAAAGATTAACCAGTAATCGCATGCTTAGTCGTCCTGTGGACTCGGACAAATTAAACATTTTCTCCTCGCTACTAGTGATTAATCGTTAATTGTACTCTAAAACATACAATTCTATTGCAAACGGGATCATTCTAAAAAATAGATGCCTTATCGGGGAAAGCTTTCTGGAAATTATGTAATTTGAGTTATTAGAATGTATCAAAGAAAATTGACCAAACGAATAATTTTTCCTTGCTGTTAGTTTCCCTAGCTAATCTTAACACGGGTTTTTTGCCCAATATATAGTCTACCCGGTAGACTAGCTCCGAACTTTTTGGCACTAAACTGAGCCTAATGAAGCTATTCAAATTATAGAGTGTTCGAGTAAAGGAAGTCGAATTGTAGTTGTCTACTGTAGTTCAGAATGCTTTATAATTCGAAGCCAATAATGTTATTGGCTCCTGCTTTTCTTGTTACAATGATTAGTTTGTTTATGTAAAAGCAACTATACCGTTATATGTACTAGTAAGTTTCATAAGAGACGAAGGAAGTTTTAAAAAAGATACAAAATTTGAATGAATGGTCAATTTCGGATAGACAATTTTCAGAGTTGGTATTTCAAATCCGCATCTTGTTTAGTTATCTCTGAGATAGGTTTAGAAAAGACTGTTGTTTTATCTAAGGAACAGGAGTGAGAAGACAAGACTCCAAGCGTGCAGCTGAATAAAAGTTTCTGCAATATTTTCAAAGAGAAAAAGATCAGAAAATACCACATTAACGCCCAAAATAGCAGATCCATTAGAAAATTTAAAAAAAACGAGCAAGCATTAACCAAGCTATAAAACACAAGGACACACATGTATAGCGTAAAAATTTAAAGGAAGAAACTTTCGCGGGAAACGTTCGCGTTTTCGCGATTTATTTGCTTTACCCCGAAAGTTTATTTAATTGATTAATTCCAATTAATAATTAATTCCAATTTCGTCCAAAGATGATGCCCGAGAAATACAAAATTTTCGCAGTCAGATTAGATTGCGAAACTTTCATCCAGCAAAAGTTCATTTTAGGTATACTCACATCCCTAGCTGCTGATTTGTCCGTCAATCGATCAAGATCTTGTCCCACTAATTTTTGTGACTCCAGTACATGACCATACTCAGCTTCTTCCACGTGTTCGTGAGCGATACCGTTTGATGTGAGAAACTGACGATACGCCATATTGAATGCTTGTCCAATGGCTTTCGCAATTTTTGAGGCCTGAAAGAGAGCACAACGCAAGATAAATGGCACTTATCTATAGCAGACATGCCAGCTACTAAACGCTTTTATACGACCACATTTGGAAAAACTTAAAAAAGATACAAAAAAAACTAACATCTGATAATAGTTCAAATTCTATTTCGGGCTAAACTATCTTTATTTTCTCCTTAAATAACAAGGGATATATTTTACGAAGAACAAAACAAGAAAAACATCAGGCTAAAAATGGATTATAAAATCAAAACAGTCATCACCAAATCGTTAACTTCGATACCAAAACAAAAATAGACCGTCACAAATATTTAGCTAAATGTGATCACTGACTATCGTTAATGATATTAAACAAGGGTGGGGGATACTAAAATACCAGACCTTATGAACGTCATAGTTGCGTGGTGGTCCCAAAACAACTTCTGAAATATTCTAGTACCATGTATACAAATATCAAATTTTTGCTGATGGAATCGACAAATAGTAATAATTTTCATGATTTCGTCATTGTATTTTTTCAGTCATCGAAAGGAAAAAGACTTGATGACTCTGTACACTTTATAAATTTTCAAATTACAATTTTGAATTTGTATCAAAACTCATTAACCTACAAACTATCTTACTTTTCCAATAGATATCTAACGTAAAGGGCTGACACCAGCAGAAAATAGACAAAAATGGCAAGATTTGACCAAAAATAGGTCTGCGAGAAAACATTACAAATATTTTAGTATCATACTATGATACTAAAATACTTATATGATCTATATGAGTACTAAAGTAATTTTAATTACTATGATTCATAGTAATAAAAAAGTACTTTTTCAAAACTAGGTGGTGGTACAATGAAAATCTTTCCGAAATTACTTTAGTACTCATACTGATCTAGTATTTTAGTATCGACCTTCCACTGTATTCAATAATCCCTATCAACGACACTAGGGAGGAGATTTCAAAAATACCTATCTAGGGAGTGGTCAAATTCAATAGCTGAAATCTTTATATATTTTTGGGGTAAAATAACAGGAAATAAAAAACAATTTGGAAAATTTCATTTTGAATCTTTATAACTGAACAAAAAAATAACCCAACGTAAGGGATTTTCAAGATTAACCCTACCTGGGACTGGTGTATTTGGATTTTCAAAAATTGTCTGGGACTAGACGAGGTGATAAAAGGCACATTGACCAAATGCATGTTCTTGACCTGATTTTGGCTAAGTGGATCATTTTAGGTCCATTAGTACAGACGTGAATTATTTAATTATGGCCCAAAAATAATCTTGTTGGTATGTCATTTTAATACAAAGAAACAAGAAATTCGTTTACTCATTAGTTATTTGATTCATTCATTCATTCATTCACTCATTCACCCTTACCTCAACTTCTGCTTCGAAAACGTGACAAATATTTTTCGAAGTCTTCTTCTCTCGATCACCCACGATACTACCCAACGTGATAGGTTTGCCTTGCTCAATCGAAAAATCTGTGGCATGGTCACTTGTCAATCTTCGGGCCATCAAGACCAAAACGTTGCCCATATCACAGATGAAACAGATAGTTCGTAAGGCATGGTCCATCATCACGTCTTCAAACTTACAAAAAGAAAGTAACAGTAAATTTTGTGAAATTCCAAAAAATAAATCTTTGAGAAAAAGAACAGATTGGAATAAAGAGGGTTATCAACTGACAAAAACTCTCAAATTCGTGATATGTTAAAAGTCGGCTAGAAAAAACTTATACCCCTGAAAGAAGTCAATTTTCACCTAAAACTTTACAAGGGGTATCAAAGGAAGGGGTCTTGATATCCCAGGAAAAAAGACTCGAGAAGTTAAGAACAGCAATGCCAACAAAAAGGGAAAAACAATACTTTGGTATCTTTATTAATGATTTTGATTCGTTCTAAAGAAATAAACATGTCCACATTTGTGCTGACGTCATCCTCCTCATCATCGTCATCTTGACTCTAAAAATAGATTTGACTGACCCGTTAATCCTTCGGTATAAAAGTGCATTAAATCGATAGCAGAACCCAGTGCATGCTTCGCCGTCTACGATCTCATCTCCTAGGTTACTTTCGATGAAACTTTACTTGTGGTTTCGATTTTAGTCTTAAGAAGTTATAACTTCGTGCCCAAAGAGTTAATCCAAACGATGAACAAAAACATCTCGAACCGTACCTTCACATTTGCAGGAGGGAAAGTTTTTTCGCAGTGTTGCCAACGCAAAACTGAAAATTTTCCTGTGAAACAATGCTCCGGCAAATTTCAACATTCTAGCACGATATCCTTTTGAAGAGCGTAAAACTTTACGTCATTAACCTTAAGACATTTAAAAAAGTTAAGAAATCTTACCAATATCATCTAGAATGAATATAGGAATGAACGCGAGAATGGGATGGATAAAATTTTATCAGCTTTATCTGATCCGACACAGCGTGCAAAGCGTCCGAATACGGGTCCTATATATTACCGTATACAGGACCGTATTCGGTAGAATTTCACGCTGTGTAAGACGTGCGATTAAGGTTTCCCATGTTTCAGGCGTGTGCAGAGGCATGTGTCTATGCGTGGACGCGTTAAATAAAACAAATCCGTTACCTTGATTCTTTTATAAGCATCTTGCGCTTGTTGCATTCTTGTTTCCTTGGTAACAGGATGCTGCGTGGTGATTTGGCATGAGCCAAGGTACTAAGTTGGAAAAGTAGAAAAGTGTTCCAGATAATAAACAGATGAAAATGATCAGGACGAGTTCTCTACCACTCAGTTTCAGGCCCTTTTCTATGGAAATGAAGGAAGTAACAATCACAAACAACAATTCTATCATGGAAGAAATCAGTCCATATACGGTAATATACGGGACCCGTATTCGGACGTTTTTTATGCTGTGAATAATCCTACAGCACTTAGGGAGAGCTTGTAGCAGCTTGTAGGGCGATTGGGGTTTGTATTCTTCAAATTAGAGGTTTCTGTTCAATTCCGTAAGACTTTCGTTGGTGGAAATTGCCGTGCTCATAATTTCCACTAACGTTTTTAAGTCCTAATTTCATAAACTTTTAACCGAAAATATCACAAATCTACTAAACCTACTATACAGACTGACGCTGAAAAGTGAATAAATTCAATAACGATTCATTTGCCGTATTTATACTGAGACGAACTAATTGTCTGAGACGAATAGTTCGTCTTGACGATTAGTTCATCTAACAAAAGAAATGTCTTTTTTCGTCGCATTTATACTGTCGAGTAAATTGATAATTAGGAAGATTTATTCGTCTTAGACGATTAGTTCGTCTCAGTATAAATACGGCTATTGTCAAAAAAATTCTTCTGAAAGTAGAACTTCATTTCTTGTATTGTGTACATAATGTGTAAAGCGTAACACAGGAGAAATAGATTAATTTGAATACCCAGAAGAGTTAATGCAAAATATCAATATGACTGGGAGAAATTTGAATAGGAACCGTCACATATTACATGAAAGCTAATTGCTTAACTTCTTACTTTCATTTTATATCGGACACCAGTATTCAATTCTTGTTCCGCATGTGGACCTTCTATACCTAAAATGAAAAGAAATGATCACAATAAAACCACAAAAACCAAAAAGTTTATACATTATAAATACCCATGATTAGCAATACAATTCAAATGGATTTTCAACGACACGAGGAATATTTTCTCCAGAGACAAGCGCGTCTTTTCGAAGGTCACATGAAAACAGAGAGCACGGCAGTATCTTTACACGGATTATTATGAATTTCTTCCCTGGTCTCTTTCTTGACTTTAAAGCTAGCCTAGAGTCAAAAACAGCCAGAGAGTATCAAAATTTTACTTATCCAAAAGCTAATGTAATGAAATTAACAGGGATAATGCGATAAAAACAAAATTGGGGCGTAAGACTTTCTAGAAAGGCTATAATGTTATCTTCAAGGTACAAGCTTTTCCCTGATTGCTAGGAATTAAAACAGCTTTTCCTGATTTTTGTTGAGGGCATCTGAATTGCCTGACTGATTTCGCAGACATGTAAAAATGTAAGATTGCATGTAATAGACGTATCTGTCATAGCAAACCTGATGCAACCAATTAACATATTTGTGACGGTCTATGGGAAAAAGGAACATAAAGCCTAAAAAACGTCTGCGGAGTAGGTCATTTCTATTTAAGCGACACGCTGTCGCTTGAATAGAAATGCACTCCTCCACAGACGTTTTTAGTGATTTTGCCAGCGGGTGGAGTATGACCGCGGTAAAAAATGTTCAAGCCCCCTTTTCCCTTAGACCGTCACATATTTCGAAAGCACCCAAACGCATCAGTAGTTACATCTGCAGTTACAAAGCAAGACGCAACAGCGGCATATGAAGCTGCAACACTACACACAATATCAGGCGCAACACCGGTAAACAATACAAGATAACAACAGACAGAGGCATCCAACAACGTCGCAGGCTTGGGTGTTGTAGCGAAAAATCAGTTGTATCAGTATTTTCATCACCTATACTTACTTGGTAAGGTTTCTTGTCTAACATCTTCTGGATCCTGTAAAAGTAAATGATACTTCTGGGTCATTTCAAGGCCCCAATTACACAAACACAAAGTTTCATCATCACATAGTCTGTTTTTCGAGGTTTTTAAAGTTTCTAAATGAAATGTTTTTTTTTGTTGCAACACACTTTTTAGTGTTAAAACTTATTAGTTCTAAAAGGTATTGCAAAAGGTAACAAGCATTTTAACCACTATTCAGAGCGACTAGCATTCAAACAACACTAGAAAAGATACAAGATGTAGCTTATAAAGGAAACCAAACATCTGTTCTTTCCTTCTCATTCAATCATCGTAGTCACTTGATGAACTGTCTATCTGACAGCCGTCTCAGGCTTTCTCGCCCAACACATGGTCTATCGGTATCTGTTTAATAGTGAGTATTTTGGAAGTCTGGAAACCATATACAAAAAACTTCTTGCGTTACATATATTGTAGACTCTCGATATTGCGAACCCCCATATAGGGAAAATATCTCGATTTTACGAACCAAAGATTATTCGTCTTACTCTAACAAAACTCTTATAAATCCTTCTACATAGCGAACTTTCGGTATAATAAACTTTTTTTCATTACCCTTCGAGGTTCGCTATATCGTAAGTCTACTATAGTTCATGCTAACAAGTTAATAATGAAAAAAAAAGCAAAGTTGTTGGCTATTTTTTAATTGTTCCGCTGATTTTTTTTGTGTGGGAAGAAAAAACCCGCAAATATCGGATATAGACTAAAATAAACCATTAAAAAAAAAAAAGAAAGAAGAAGAACCAATAGAAGTTAGCAACTTTTATTATCGATACCAACTCCATCACTATTTAAAAAACATAATTTTTGTGGCTAGTGAAATACAGAAGTGGATTTTAAGACATGAAAATGAAACCTCAAAACTCTTTTCTGTTTTCAACGCAATGAACATGTTTTGCAAGGTCCTTATAGTAGTTTCGCAATCGAAATACAACTGAAGTTCTTGAATAGGGAAATGTTTTTCAGCTTTTTGCTCTACCGTCAGAAGAAAAACTATAAAATCAGTTTGGAATGAGTTATCGCTAATTTAAGATCCCATTCAATGCAAGCATTAACTAAACTTGAACTAACTCAACAGACTGACATCCGGCAAAGAGGCTCGCAACCAGCCTGGAAGCCACGATAAGCCACAGAAATGGATAACATATATATCTGGCAAAAAAATCGTTTTAATGTTATTTCAACGACGTCACACTGCATGGACGGTATCAGCGTTAAACGTCTGCGAAGGAGGTCATTTCTATTTAAGCGACACGCAATTTGCGTGTCACTTAAATATAAATGCACTCCTCCACAGACGTTTTTTCATGATTTTGAGAGGCAAACAAGTGAATCATGGATAGCTTTATGGCCCCTTTTCCCGTAGACCGTCACATATAATAAAACAGTAAACTCTCCAAGTATCACTTGTTGGCTCTTAATGCGTGAAAAATGACAGATTAAAATAAAATCAGGCTAGTAAAAATGTAAAAACGACTCAACTGAATAAGAAAAAAAACGAACAATGAGTTTTTTCTAACGGTTGTGTAACATAAGGACATTCCCATCTGTTTACAAGCCTGTCGTATTTCAAACTATCAAGAGTCTTTGTTTAAATACAAGAGAAAGTGAACTCCCCCCCTGTTGCACTTATACTTTACTTATATCATAGCATTAACACAACACATGTTTTTCTCCTTCACGAACACCATAAATGCATATATGCTATAATCCTAATAATTTTCTGATTTCAAACTTTGGAAGCAAAATAATGGAGGTGTTAATTTCCTGTTTTCCTTTAAACTACGAAATTAATTTCTACAAAATGATATATTAAGCGCGGGCCGCGCGGAATGAGCAAAATATATAGCTCAATTTCATATCATGCGGTACAAGCTTTAGTAGAAAAGTTTGTAAAATGACACTGAAAATAATCAAGACAAATAATTCTAGACGGCTCGTTCTTGCAAACATATTTTACAGACTTTCCTACGAAAAACTATAGCCGTCTGATTTGAAACGAAACACTCAAAAGCGCTGCATGATTTACATTTAGGTTAGGTGATTTCAGTATTTCAGCACTGCATTTTCCAAAAAGTGATTTTTCTGGTTACTGTTGCAATGAATAAATTGATGATAAAGAATTCGTAATCGTTCGTTACTATTGATTTTATAAAAATTGGATTTTACTCCTCCGTAAAAGGGAAATACATAGATACGTAATCACCGGACGCCAATAACAACCGACAATTCAAGGACCGATCATTTAAACGTGTAATTCAAAATGCAGATTTTCGGCTTGCTTAGTCGGGTAATAATGGTTAAAATTTGGAATAACCAATAAGTTGATGATCCATTGGGCAGACATTTATTTTGAAGTTAGATCGAATAAAACCGTTTTTTAACGAGTAAATTAAAAATAATCATGTAGGTTCTACAAATATTGCATTTTTCTATCGAAATATAGAACAAAGGAGACTTTTTCAAACTTGTTGTTGAAACTTTTAGTATCTGTGATATTGGAAATATTTCTTTTTGGATCTATCCAGACAATATGGTTAAAATAACATAACAACATAAGGCTTCAAAGGAACAAAAGATAAAAACATCAAAGGCTTTCCCAACTAATTTCAAGGACGTTTTCTGATTTTTAATTTTGTCAATGTATACAAATTTCCCGGAATTTTTATTTAGCGTGTCCGGTCTCGCTTTCAGACTAATTATGTCTTGTCAACGAATATAATATAAAATAATTATATAAATCTAACGTCCGGTGAAGTCAAGAAGAAAAATAAAAGAAGTTTATTGAATTATCTGATAAAAACAAACACAAAAACATGGCAAAGTTGATTGTTGTATGATAAAATATGTTTTGTGAAAGTTT
>JAUBWS010111242.1:0-10060 GCA_032270445.1 Darlingtonia californica
TCCAAATCTTAGAAATTCTCGTTTGCAGCATTTTTGGGCTAAAATCTGTATTTGTTTAATATTTCTTTTTATGCAAATAATAACAATAATAACAACGAGTATTGCTATGCAGCAACACGTTTTGAAACAAATCAATATGACTTTAGTGGTTAAAAGAATAATTCGATATAGCTTTTTATGTATACAAAAATCTTCGCCAAAGTTAGAATCCTAATCCAATTCTGAAGCTGCGCCTTAAAAAAAATGGGTAGATCAGCCGTTTAAACTAAATTTCCGCGAATTTTTTGAAACCGAACCAACGTGATTAGAGTAAAGAATATTGGAGAAAAAGATTGAAGAAAGAGAGGGTTAGAGTAACAGAAATAAAGTATTGACAGGAGAAAATATTTAAAGATGGTCAAGTCACACGCCTAAAAACACTGTCCCATGAAAATCCCATCTTTGGTGGTGGTGTTCATTTCAAAAAGATTGGCATGGTTGCCTTTATGCTCAAATTTAAGTTGGAGTTCTTTAGAATAGATATCGCAATGCTATCCTCAAATTCGCCTTCGTCATTGATACAATACGCGTCATCAATGAAGCGGAAAGAATGATTGAACTTAAAGCCACAGTATACCTTAGAGTGTGGAAGGTTTATTATAAAAGTACTCTCCAAATAAGGAAGGTAAATGTTTGCCAAAAACGGTGCTTGGTCTATTCCGATAGGGTGACCAATGACTTGATGAAAAACAAGATTACTATTGCTGAAAAGGGACTCTGAAAAGAGATGTTTCACTATAAGTTTGATTTGCTGTTTCGTAAAACTCTTGTTTTCATGTTTCTTTCTCATAAACATTATGTGCCTCTTACAGTGAGGAATTTTCTGGAGGAATTTTCGTCAGGAATATTTTGTTCTCCATTAAAAAAAACCCAATTCATTAAGTGCTTTCAAAACTTCAATGAGAATGCGGAAGCTTGGTGTAAAGAAAGAGTACTGAAGTCGAAGAGGGAAATCAAAATAAGCCCAGAATTTTCAATGACCCAAAACCGGTTGTAATACTGATAGAACATGCTTTTTTTGTGAAAGCTTTCTACTTGTTGAAAAATCTTTTTGAAAATCACGAAAATTAGTTTACTGAGAGATTTTGTAGAGCTCTTTCTAACAACGTCATAATGTAGAATCTTTTGCATATGATGGCAACGTTGTTGGAAGGCTTGTCAATAAGAGCCAGTACAAATTTGGAGTGAAGGTCACGGAGAAAAGTAACGACCTGCGGATCTTTAAGAGATGGTCTCACATTTTGAGGTTTGATCTTAGTTTTCAGAAATTATATCGGTAACTTTCTTTATAACTTTCTGACTCCAATTTTCAATTTTTGGATTGATTTTGTACAGGTGATTATATTTTTCAACAAACTCGACTAGCTTGAATGGCTGAAACACACTTATCGTAATTCAGTAATAGTAATTGTGGCTCAGCGGTAAATGGGTCATTTTGATAACAGGTTTTTGCGTTTTCAATGAATCGAAGGTTGCCTGTGACAATGTTATTATGATGAGTTTCACAGAAACTAGAATGGTGACACTCACACTCAGGTAGACCCTCTACGGTGAAGATATTGTGCAGTTATAATGATATGTTGATTATTTAAACTAGACATCACATCCTTATAGTTAATCTTATTTCGGATAGGCGGAAGTAACTGAAGGTAAGTTTTCATCAGATTTCAAAACGTCAGGTAGCTGTTCAGTTACTTCATGAAATCTGAATGTAGTAAGAAGATGGGTATGACCAATACCTTTGTTGACAAATTTAACTATACAGACACTTTCAAGTTAATTTTTAGCGGGTTTCTTCATTTCGACCTTAGTCAGGAACTTTGTATCGATAATATCTAAAATTAAAAGATAGATTTGTTCCCTAGATTCATCAATGGCTGAACGTTGTAGGGTGAACTACTTCCGAAGCAATTCCTTATATGTATTCCGTGCTCTAAGATTTAACCCTACATGGGCTTTTTTGTGTTAGGCACGGCAGGGGGGGGGCTAGTAGGCCAGCGGCTAATATCTCAGGATGGGCTTACGATAGAAACTTAAAATCTTGTATGGAGTTAGTCCTTAATAATAAAAGTGAAAAAATCACCTTTAAAAGTTCATGGTTGCTATGGTTACTTAATGACGTCATCACTTAAAATAAAACATTGAAAATACATTTACATCTTTAAATGGCTATAACTTCTGAAATAAAAGACTGTCAAATCTGTTTTCATTTTCAGAAAGCCAAGAGAGTAAGCTTTCATAAATAATCGTCAGGTTTTAAAAATACTTAAGTTCTGACTAGGGCGCCAAAATGGCTAAAAATTATTTTTTGGCTTTTGGCGTGCCATTTTGAAATTATGACGTCACGAGCAAAATTGATGGCGTCAGCATCTTTCTTTTATCATTAAAAGACAACTGTAAAAGCTATAAGATTTTGAAATCTTAGTCACTTTACGCTATTTTGCTTATATTTCGCAACTGAAAGAGATAATTATTTGAAATTTAGTGAAAATGTTTCAAATAAGATTTTATTAAAGGCCAAACGGGCCTAGTAGCCCAGTAAGTAAATCAATAACTTTTTTTTTTATCTAGTTCCCCGGCGTAGTCTGGATCCGTCGTTGTTGTATTTTTTCTACGGTAACAGCTTCGTGTTTTAGACCATTCAGGCTAGTAACTTGTTCCGCGTAGTGTAACTAATTGATTTCACGAAAAACTATCTTATGTAAATATTTAAATCATTTATTGATTCATTGATATGCACCAAATAAAATCCGTTCCAAAAAAGATTCTAATAACAAAAACTTCTAAAACTGAATTATTTTACCATTCTGAATTTAAGAGAGAAGAAGGAACGAAAGGTATTTTATCAATATCATAATTCAAAGAAAGTTTATTTATCTTTAACTTTATTTCAATAACAACAAATCAAACGATCAAGTGGAGGCATATAGCAACAGTGGCGTAACTGAAATAAAACTTGGGCGGGTGCGATACATATATATCTGGACGTACAACTTGGAAGGACAAAACTTTAACTAGCTACGTCTTTTATTCAAGAAGGACTTAGTTTATAACATGGCCTCGTCATGGTAGACTAGTAAACTAATCGTTATTTTTTCCGTTGTGTCCGTGTTAATAGTATTTCCGCTATATATGGCGTACGCAGCGCTTGATATCGGAATTCGCCGTCGTGGAGGAAAAAACGAACGGTTTTTACCCTCTATCCGATTTGCCGTGATTCCCGATATTCCCCGATTTCCGATATACTCAAGACCGGGATCGCTTTAAAACTGACTCGCTCGCTAGTCTAGGTCATGGTTGAAATTAACAGGTGAAGAAATTTTTGCATTTTTTAACACTTCTGATTGGCTATAAATCCTTTTACAAAAACAAATTTTTCACTTCAAAAAAGCGAACATTCAATTATGGAGATAACGTACCTCCTCAGATACGCCACTAAGCAAGACGTTTTTCTTACTTTGTTCTGATTAATTTTTAAAAGACGTCGAATCAAAAGTATTTTGCAATTATGATTCTTATTTATGTCGTAAAGCTTCGGAAATATTTTGCAAAAATAAGAAATTATTGGAAATATTTTGAGTGTTCTAGCGACTTAGAACTTCAGGTTTGAATAACATGCAGTTTGTCATTTTTCTGAAATTTGTAATCTAGCTTCCCAGGGCTATTGTTCTCAGTAGTAAATAACCTACTCGTACATGGGAACGTTGTGAGCGAACCGATAGAAAGAGTCAGTAAATCCACAGATTGCATTCTGTCATCTTCGTTTCCAAGTGGAAAGGCTTTCTTTGTGGTTCAATCAGGCGCGGATACAGAGTAAAATTTTAGGAGAAGAGTGATGGGTCGTTAAAAATTATTTATTCTTTACATAATACATACATAACCACACTTTAACCCTAGTCGGGTTATCCTGTATCCGCGCCAAAAAATCCCAAAAACTCTCTAGATTCTTAATGATATCAATCAAACTAAATTTCGTTTCCCGAAATTGACAACAATCAGATACTTATAAACATATTGTGTTTTTTATTCTATTTTTATGAAAAAATGGGTTAAAGCAGTGAATCATGATTATCTTCAGACTCAAAAACATGGAGCAAAACGTCAGTCAGTGATTAGCGATGCACTAGCAAATCAAAATTCGTGATTTTGAGTTTCATATTTCCGGAGGGTCTATTGACAATTGAACCCTTAGCATTAGTACGTACTCTTACGGCGTTCCGTTACCGGCGCTTTCACGTAGCTTGAAGGTAGGGTGCTTGCATTGCGTGTGGCAGGTCGTTGGTTCAAACCATGGCCGAGTCTTGCCAAGGAATTTAAAAGTGGTACATATTGCTTTCCTGCCAAGCTCTCGGCATTTCTGGGATAGATTATGGGAAGTTACATATTACATGCGCATGCGCATAGGATCTCATGAGGTTCTACACCTGCGAGAATACACTCCGGTGAATGGTCTCCCGTGTAGTTCGAGTGACTCTGCTATGCATCATGTTCCTATGCTTCGCGAGCTCAGGATTAGCAGTGTCTAGTAAACGCTGTGATTCCTATACTAGGGTATACGACCCATTCTGGTAACTCGGAAGGCGTATAACTAACTGCTAAGTATACGGCGGTCAAGGTGGTAATGTTGACTTGTATTAAATACCAAAGAAAACAAGCTACTGTGTAAGTAACATTTTTTGTAATTTTTTATATATAAAATCAGTATCCTTAAAATAACTTTAAAACCTAAAATGTAAATGTCTAAAAATGTTCCCACCTCTTATATATCTATGCATACATAAACTTGTATCAAATTTGTTTTAAAAAGCTAAAAACGATCATTTGTAAAATAGCAGAAGCAATATTTCTATATACGATTCGTTGTAATTTTAAGCAAAAAGCCCAGTGGATTTTTGATGCTTAATTCCCTGTATAATTTACAATAGTTATTTCTTCTTTTAGTGTGTATTGTTCAACTTTCAAACGGCCAGCCAATACCAAATAAATTATCGCTCCATATTGCAATTCATATTAAAAACTGACGCCTGCGTCATTTTCAGCAAAAAAAAATACTTCAAACAAATTGTTGTTTTACAAAACGTTGTAGATTGCGGATCACCGCATTGTTTTTTGCCATTAGCCGGGATGCCCTCTTGATAAGAAGTGCTCGTTGCTCTTTGATATTTTGTTGTCGTTTTGGCTGTAGACGATATTTTGGGCAGAATGGTTGTGGATTTATTTGACATAATTTCCATATTTTATTCCGGAGCTAAAATAAATGTATGAATTCATTATAATGAAGAAATTAAATTTTGAGTTTAAGGTAAGGAAAATATTTTTTAGGGTTGGAGTCATAGAATCTTCATAAAAAAATGTTTTTTCTTTCAGAAAAAGTTGGTGTTAGACTAAGAAAATACTTAGTTTTTGAGAAACAAGTTTTCAAAGTTTAATCTTTAGGGTGTCCATAAATGAGCTTCTTAACGTCACTTCTTAGACTCTGGTTTGTGTTTGATGGCAAAATAATTTCTGAATTCAACATATTTTTTTCAATCAAATTGATTTAGATTTTGCATTAAATAGACAAAAAAATGTTTAACAAACCTCTGTCAGACTTCCAGTTGTTACACGGCTAGTTGTAGTTGTTCCATGTTTTTTTCCAGTGTTTAATACTCCTGCTAATCCTTGACTTGGTTGTAGTGTGATTGCAAACACGAGTAAAATTGATGCTATTCGTGCAACCGTCATCATTGTTGAAAATTGCATCTTATTTGTTGTAATCAACTTGATATCTTCAAAATTTCTAAAAAATATTTACTGTTCTTGAGTTTCTTTTTCGTTGCAGACTTTTAGAAGAACGTTTTACTGAACTTTTGAGGCCCGCCACAGCAATATATATAGACTTTCTATGTGAAGGACTCATGGGGATATTCTTAAGAAATGAAAAGAACTCCATTATCAACATGTCCCCAAAAGTCTTACGTAATCAAAATTTCTTCTTCGTGATAATATTGTATATGACCTAAAATTTATGTAATCTAACATTTGGAACTTTTAAAGAGCATTGTGATTGTGTTATTGTTCATTGATAATTTTATATTTTTATGAATTTTAAAAATAAACTAGCTCCACTTTATTTATATACTTTCCATATAAAATTCCCTTTTAGATCTTTATTATTCAACAATACCCTAATAATGGCTCAATAATAAACGACAATCATTGACTCAAATTATTTCGCAATGTCGCCCAATTGAAGAAGATCATTCATCAGTAGTCTCAGCAACTTATAAAAGAAAAGGAAGGAAGAAAAAGAGAAGAAAGAAAATTAACTATTTGCTTTTAATTTTGACTTTAATAAAATAATTTTGATCGTTGCTGGAAATTTTAGCAATTGCGTAAATACTTTTTTGCATCCAATGAGGCTCGAATGTAGCTCCTGAGCTTTCACAATTATTGAAAAAGCGTCCAGCATGCAACTATTGTTTATTTTCAGAAACCTTCATAAACCAATTAGCATCAGGACTTTAACATACATTAGCCAATCAGATTCAACTTATATACAGTGGTCCTAGTAAAGTGATAAGTATTGTCTTTTAATTTTCAAAAATATTTTAGACCCTGATTGTTCGGATTACAACATTATGTTTCGAAATTATAATGTGAACAATGACTATGTAGAGACTATTGATATATATGGAAAATTCAAAGGAAGCTGAGTAAACGCACGATAAAGAAGAAGGTTTTCAAATAGAGCACGAAAACTCAACATTAATGACTTGAAAACGCTATCTATCAGAACTCAGTCCCAAACAAAGGAAGGCGTGTCACTCAGTTTTAAATGATTGGTCAATTTCTAAACACGTGATACAATTTCAAAGCATGTGATTGGTATATTGAAAAATAGCAGGCTATAATGGAAGCATTCAGCTAGGAAATTAATCTTCAATTTATTGAATGTTAAAGTTTGAACATGAAATGGATGTTTTTTATGAAGAACATGTTGAGTTGTGCAATATTTAGAAGTTCTTGAACAATTTCTGGTACTATCGTCATTGGTTCTATTTTTAGAATGAAAAGAACTCAAAAAGTAGGTAAAGAAAGACTCAAAAACTATAAGTTTTAATTTGCTGAATGTTAAATAAATAAATGACTATCTAAGCATCTAAACTTTTGAATAAACCTATACTCTGAATCTCGACAATAAAATTGCTTGTACTTCTGCCGTTATCGGGAAAAATTGCCTGTAATTCTGCCGTCATCCGGATAAAAATTATCTGTAATTCTACTGTTATCGGGAAAAATTGCCTGTAGTTCTGTCGTTATCGGAAAAAAGACGTTGGTAATTTGTAAAAGACGTAAGTAAAAGCTGTCATGTGGAAAGAGACGTAATTCGCAAGAAGCAGGGCAAAATGTTTTTTCTATTTCTTACATTTTTGTTTTCAAAAGCGGGTTAATGTAATGTAAGTCTTTCTACAACAGTTGAGATTTTAAAATTAGAAGTACTTTTTTTGTACTTTTTACACTGTGCCCACGTTACATAAGTACTTCGTTAAGGAAATGATTTCAAAATAAGAAGAATGTATCGCAATAGAGATCTCATCTACATTCAAACTATTTTAATTAATTAAACGTTCTTTGAATTGTAAGAACGCATTCATGGAAAAACCAATGACTTTTGTTCCTTACTTACAAAGTTTCAGCAAAATGACGTCAGGGTTATAAGCTCTACTTTAATTAATATAAGTAAGCTAAATTTAAGCTTCTGTTTGAGATTATGGGAACTACTTTTCCTGAAAACGCAATCCTTGTAAAATGTTATGAAAAAACACATTTCTGTCAAACGTGTATCATTGTCAAGTCTTAATTTTGTTATTTTGCTATTTCATCTGCAGGCAACAAACTAATTCTGTTATACGTTTATTAGTTTTCATTTTAAAATAGAAATTTTTGCTCCAAGTAAGCAATACAGTATTCTGACTAAACGAAATCGAACTATTTATCTCCAAATAAAATAAGATTTTTAATTATACAAATAGTGTTTAGGATGAAGTGAGTGGCAAAACTAATGTTCTCAAAGAAGTAAAAGGATAAGTTCAACGCAATTCCTTTCAATTTTACAAAGCACTTTGAAAAATTGCTGAGTTGTTTTATACTGTAGTTTCCTCGCAAGTTTCAAGCTCCAACATACCAAATAAAAGGTAAATTCAAAACATGTGTGGACATTTATAATTTTTTTCCCAAAATTCCGCGTGAATAATTTTCAAAAGAAGAAGGAAAAAATGATACCAAATTATGACAATCTGCCTTCACACTTTAAATAGAACTCAGTTTCTTTTCGATTATTAGAAAGTTTTCAACAAAAATTAAACATTAAATATTCTTATAAAAGAAGCAAGATCCGACTACCGTGTAATAACAGGTAAAAAATGCTGAAACTGGAGGCGAGCTTATTGTTTTTTTAACAGTTACCCTCTAAAAAGCTATTTCAGAGTTTCCTCACACAAGAATAAAGCGTGGGTATTTTTTTGTAGTTTGTTTTGCATTTTGAAAAATTCCTTTTAGCACGATGTACACCTTCCTTACCAAAATATGGAAAAGTACAACAAGGTGTAGTCGATTCGATCACGAAATTTACATTGGTATGTAGCAGCGCGCCAAAACTTACTGTCGTCATAAATTAAGGTGGTAGGCTACCATTAAAATGTGAACATTTCATTTTTCCATGTTTCAGGTACACAAACAGTTAAACAAATCTTCTTCCTATTTTTAACAGTGAGCAAATGACCACAAGTAATGTAATCACGATTTTTCTGACCTCAATTCAGCTAGTAGCTTGCAACTTTGCTGCAACTTTATTGCAACTTTGACAAGCTTTGAAAAGGTAGAAGCTCTGCGTTTCTATGTAGAAGGGAAGCTACTCATTTCGATTTCAAACTTAGTTTTACACATCTTTCAGTGGAAAGTTGCGTAAACTGTAAAAATATCAGCTGTTTACTATTCAAACTCGATTTTCTCAAAATTATACATTTGACTACTTCAAGCAGAAGTAGCACTTGAATGAGGAAATGAATTCAAACAAAAGTTCATATGGGATGACCCAATCTCTACTGGATTCAAGGATTCTGGGACCATCTACAGGCGCTTGAATAAGTAATGAGCTAACTATTTTCGTGATGATAAAATTTTCTGAAATTTTGAAAATATTACTATGGCACAAGCTACACAAGTTACAGACCTGCAACTCTTTCGCTTTTTTTTAATGCAATTTTCCAAATTATGACTAACAAGTCTCCTGATGCATTACATCACAGTCTTATGATTTTTTTTATGAAAGTAATGAAAAATAAAATAGATTTAGATAAATAATAAATGTATAATCATTGCAAATTCTTTCTCGCAATATTTTGACAATTTAGAGAGGGCTAAATTGAAAAAGAAAACGGCGAAAAAGAGAAAAAAACATATGAACTAACAACCTAAATAGTTAAATTGCATAATCAGTTAGTTTAGAAATTACCTTGATAAGCAAAACATTATATAAAAGCCATTTATTGTACACAATAAAAGTTAAAAACATTGGAAAGCTACGAAACACCTTTTACGACCTAACTGAAATAAAAGAAAGGCCAGTAGTGAATTCTTCATATCGCCTTTGGCGGGCTCGTCCTTTTCATGACATCACTGTAACTTAAGACTTGTTAGGTATCTCTCGAAAAAGAGAAGAAGCGTAAAGAATGCGAGAGTGCCACCCAGCTTTAAAGATGGTAAAAATTGTAATCAAAAACACATACAGAAACCTTTCCTCGCGTGCTAATTTCTATAGCTCGCCCTAGCTTAACTCTAAAACTAGCAATAAGCTTCTGTTTAAATCTAGACGCTTGAAAAAGGCGTTAGCTTATTGTACAAAACAAAGTAGACTAATAGTTCACGAACAAAATAACCACTATCGACAAACGGGCTAAAAAGTTTGGTCATATGCTCAGTCAGCATTAACCTGTTTGCACCGATCGTTAAAGATGACGAATTTAATGACCATGTTGAG
>JAUBWS010111264.1:0-10058 GCA_032270445.1 Darlingtonia californica
ATGCTTCTTTTCTCGAGATTGTGTTACGAGGTCCTGATTTCGTGGAACCAATACATTTGACATCGTTTGTACGTCGTATGATTCATTTTATCCTTGTCTATTTTTTCGTCAGAAATAGTTGTTTGTTTCAAGTTTTCGAATTTTCATCGATGTTTCTTGTCAAATAGATGTTGACGTAATAGTGTAGTGCCATAAAAAAAGAAAGATAAAAGACACGTTAAATTTATCTTGATGAAGATGAATTGTAGCCGAGAGAAAGATCTCTCTTACGATCTTCCCTTTTGAATTCTTTATAAGTGCGTGCGAAAGTCTGCGTAGCGCAGCAGAAGGCAATACTATAGTTTAGAATCGTTAGGAAAATGGTTTCTAAATATCCTTTGGGCCGTTGAAAACCAAAATTGTGACAGTCTATGGGAAATGGGGGCTTGGAAATTTTTACCGCGATCATAATCTATCTGCTGGCAAAATCACTAATCAACGTCTGCAGAGCTAGAGTAGCGCCCTCCCATACACCTCGATGTAGTAGCTAATGAAAAGGGAGCGTTTGGGTCGCCCTCGACTGAAGTCGGCCGACTTACTACTCACCTAGAATACTTTCTGGAGAAAAGTGAGTCTGTGAATTAAATTTATGAAAATCGGATGGGTTTGTAGGATTCAGGTGCAATTGAGCGATTTCTCCCCTTGTCTACTACGAATTAGTGTAATGACAGGTCGATAGCGCAATCGGTAGAGCAGTTCTAGTCTTGGGTTCAATCAGTACTCGATCCGTTATGTTGCGGTAGTTGGAAAGTCACATTAGTGCAGGATCTGTTGATTCATTACAATATATAGTTAACATCCACTTGGCTCCAAGAAGTGAGTTTAATTAACGAGTTTATGATAGATATACCTTAAGGGAGGAAATTTTCGCGAATGAAGTTTTTGTGGAATTTGTTTTCGCGATTCTGGCCTCAAATTGCAAAATGAAATTCCACGAAACTTGCAAAATGGCTTAAAAATAGCACAAAAATCAATTCTTTGAAAGTCAAATTTTCCTTTGACTTTATATTGATGTTTTTTATACGCATAATGTTTATATGCATATACAGGCTAAAATTCAGTCAAAAATAAGCATATCAAAGGCATGTTGAGCCTTAATCCAACTTCATTGATAGCGTTAGCAATATATAACACATGCAACTCAAAGCCTAGCTTTGATGTTGTTCTCTTTTGTTTTCTTTCGTTTTTTCTACACAAAGTTTTTTTTTGTATGATATACAGTATAAAAAAAAAAAAAAAAAAACGTAAATTTTTGTCTTGTGTCTAGTCTCTGTATACCCTTTAGAATGGCTGAACTACAACTGCAACCAATTTTTAGAAAACATTGAAATAAGCATATCACAAGCATAATTTAAGCTTCCTCACAATTTTCGTTCAGCATACCCGAGCCTAATTTCAAAAATCTATCCGCTTATAGCTATAAAAAAAAACATGTATTTCTATAGATACAAATTTTCCAACTAAAAACAACCGCGAAAATAAATTCCGCAAAGCTTGCTGATATTGAACTGGTCAATTACCGCAAAAATTAAGTTCGGGAAAATTGCTCCGAGTAAATAGAAAATTTTCTATTTAGATTATTAGAGGAAGTTTTTAAGAAGTAAGTAATAAAAATGTAGTATTTGCTCAGTTTAAAGACGCATTCTAGGAGTAAACAAAAAATTTCATATTTGTTTTATTTCAAAACGAATTCTATTCATTAGAACGTACGTGTTGCGAGGATATTATTTTAACCAGAAAAGACACTTAGTGTTAGGGTAAATCAGCCCACCCCATCTTAAGTGGGAAGTAAAAAATTTCAATGCATTCATGCACGTACACATAGCTTTTATGGTTTTGAAATTAAAACCGTTCAAAGCAGCCTTTTTTTGGTTATTTTTGGCCTACTTTGAAGGGCTGTAGATTTAAAACTTCAGAACTTATCGAAAAAGTAATTGCATTTTAAAAATAAGCTAATGATTAAATTAAATAAGGCAAAAAAAAAAAAAAACAGATGCACAAACTCACTTTTCTCAAAAAAAATTTTGGCCTTCTCTAAAGGAAAACTTTTTTGATCACGGCAGCATATCAACCATTTTGATCATATTTTTTCGCGCGTATTAATTTTTGCGCAATGTCAATATTTGCTTTTTTTGTGCGTATCAATTTTCACGCAGGTCCAATTCTCTTTAGTTCAAAAAATGAAAATTTGATTTTTCAAAGCTGAATACTGTTTTCAAAATTTGTTTTTGCAACCCAGAGACAAAAAATAAGCAGAATAGGTGAAAATTAGTCATTTGAAAACCTTTCCTAAATAAATTTTTATTTGAGAAAAAAGTATATTTTTTCACGGATAAGTTTTCACGCAAAACCTTTTTCCAGCATAATTTCTAGTTTTAAAAATCTCGCGCAAATTAAATTTTTGTCCAAATGCGCGAAAATTAGTAAGAGTAAAAAATAATGACGAGGCAGGAAATTAAGAACTTGCAAAGGGTTAGACATTAAGAACTGATTATTTGTTAAACTTGAACTTTAAATTTAACTATAACAATTATATCAAGCAATGGTACGCTAGGTAATTGTAAAAATACGGCTATAAAAACTATAGTTAACTATTATATCAAATGCACTGTTTGAATTGTCAAATATGTAATATGTAATTTTTCTCAGACATTTAATAAATTTATAGTTGAGAGATAACCGGCCACCATCGTCAACCAAATTTCTCCTGAAAATACTTGCAAAGAGCCTTGTAGAATTAACCAATCAGCCACAAATGAATATGCCAACAACATAAAACATATTCAAGTACACGGCGAGTGGTTTTACCATTTTTGTCGTGCTGGAAGGCTTTCTGTGTGAAAGAAGATGAAAAGGAAGTGAAAACAATTTGTAAATGACTAATGATTTTAATGATTGATGAAGAGTCGAATAGCTCAGACGATAGAGCATTCATCTTAAAATCGAAAGGTTCCTGGTTCAAGACCAACCCTCGTGCAGTGAAAGTAAATCTAATCTGTGCAGTAATTTACTTGGAACTGGGTATGTGTAGCGCTCCACCTCATCGATCCAAGAAGTAATCGCATATAGTAATTAGTAAAATGTATGTCTGTCATCTCGAAAAAGAAGTCAACTGTTTTAATCAAGAAAATAATTCTAACAAATTACCTTCTCTATGCTTTTTTTAGCATAGGAACCAAAATATATGAACGGTATTAATTTTTGTAGAAATAGAAATTCGCGATTTTTTTGTCAAAATCAACTCTCCCGAAGTCCGATTCTTCAACATCTTGCTGTAAAAGTATGGAATATTTTTACGCAATCGCGAAACTTTTTATTTCTTGTGAAACTATTTAAAAATTAAAACACGCAAACGCGAATTTTTTTCCTGAAAAAGTTTATTCCTTTAAGCTAGCTTTTTGATGATTTTTGATGTGTTTGTTACCAATACTTTTGTTTTCTGATGACAATCTTACTTGAAATTGTCATTTGAAATGTATTTGTCAATTAAGGTAAATTACATAAAAAGATATGATTTGACCCGAAATTAAAAGTATTTTTCCTTTTAATACCAGGTCATCTATCACAAAAACTAGATAATAACAAAAATGAATGGAGCTAAAGGGAAATACATCATTTTGAAGAATGCATTTGGTGACAACAATTTTGAAACTGTTGAATTTGACTTTCTAGAAATGAAAGATGGAGGTATGTAGCATTCTTGTGTCAAGTTTACTGTTAACTATTTCAATTTTGTCATTTTGATTATTTTTGCCAAAATTATTGTGAAATATGGTAATTGCAAAAAAGTGTACTGCAGAACCTGTTTGAAATAAGAGTACTGTAGAACCTTTTTGAAATAAGAGCGCTGTAGAACTTGTTGGAATAAGAGTGCTGTAGAACCTGTTTGAAATAAGAGTGCTGCAGAACCTGTTTGAAATAAGAGTGCTGCAAAACCTGTTTGAAATGAGAGTACTGTAGAACCTGTTTAAAATAAGAGTGCCATAGAACTTGTTTGAAATAAGAGTGCTGCAGAACCTGTTTAAAATGAGAGTGCTGCAAAACCTGTTTAAAATAACTGCTGCAGAACCTGTTTAAAATAAGAGTGCTGCAGAACCTGTTTGAAATAAGAGTGCTGCAAAACCTGTTTTAAATAAGAGTGCTGCAAAACCTGTTTGAAATAACAGGGCTGTAAAACCTGTTTGAAATAAGAGTACTGCAGAACCTGTTTGAAATAAGAGTGCTGTAGAATCTGTTTGAAATAAGAGTGCTGTAGAATTTGTCTGAAATAAGAGCAGTACAGAAGCCATATGTAATGAAAGTACTGAAGAGCCTAATGTGACATGTGAAATAATTATTTAGGTATTTGTTTTGAAAGTGTATTATAAAGTTGAAAGAAGACAGTTTGTATTGTATTGTATTTAACTTGTATTACTTTTTTTATAGAATTCATCGATCACATCCAGTACATGACTGTTGATCCATATATGAGGTGAAAATCTATTATTTTTGAGTCTATTCTTGAAAAACTGTTACGTTTTGATCATTCCCAACCCCTATAACCATGAAAATGTGTCTTTACCTACTTTCTGTAAGGTGGTATTATTAGCAGGAGAAAAAGAGCCAAGGAACACCTGATTTAAACTGTCAAACTTGAAACAAATTGGTATACCAAGAACAATGCAGTAAAGAATCAATTAATCAATTAATAGAATATTGGAATGACTGACCAGGAATGACTTTTACTATAATTGACAATGTATTTTGGATAAAGTATTAACCTTCAGATCTAAAAAACAATGGAAAAACAAAGTTAAAACAGTTTGTAAGAATTTCTACATATTTAACATGAATATATATGACATTCTATCTATACTAAAATAAATTCGCGAATGTCGGAAAAAAGAGAAATCGCTATCAAATATTGAATGAAAATAGGGAACACTTTGTTAATGAATTCGAACTTGAAATCCAAGTAATTTTTTCTTTCAATTTACACTATTGTTATATATAACAATCAAAGTAGAAGCAAAGTAATCCACGCAAGGTGGTTGTCCTTGGTCCCTTTCTGCCATAAGCTTTTATTTTAAAATTAGAACTGAACCGGAAAATCACGTCAAGTTTTCGATTACAACTTTCTCAAATATTTGTGACGATCTGTGGGAAATGGGGACATAAGGGGAACCATAATTTACTTGTTTCCATCTAAAAATCATTAAAAAACGTCGCTTAAGTAGAAATGCAAACCTCTACATATGTTTGTTGTGATTTTGCTAGCGGATGGAGTATGACGAAGCCATTTTTCCTTATAGACCGTCCCAGTGGACAAAGTTAGTAAAAACCCTACGTGGAGGAGTTTTCTTCTTATCTAACAAGCACGCAAAGAAAAAACTCTTCCACACGAATTTTTTCACTACTTTTCTCACTGGGATGGTTATGAGTTTGAATCGGCCATATATGGTGAAGTGACCTCCCACTGTTAATTTTACAAGCCTTTAATATTGAGGTTTAGGTGTTTAAAATCAAAGCGGCTAGTGCTTCCGTGGGGAAGAAAAGCCAACCAATAGATGGTAGCTCGATGACGTATAATTGCCGATAAAAGAAAAATTAATTGAAAATATATCTGCAAAAAACGTTTTTTGTTTGAACTTCTCCTACCATTCATTCTAGAGCAATTTGTTGCAAAAATTTCCGTTGCTACAACTGCTTTCTTGAATCTCAAGTTAGTAGTAAGTAAGCAGCAAGTAGGGCGAAATAGGTATAGTTGACACAAGCCATTCAACGACGGAGATGATCCCCTTTTCGAATTTCATGAAAGATTCCTTATTGAGGTGGATCAACACAACAACTATCAGTACCTATTTACATTTACTGCACAGATGATTAATATCACTTTCACTGTGCTACCCGTACGATGAGTGGGCCAGAGGTCGGGCTTGAACTATTAAATTTTTGATTACAAGGCGACAACTCTACCAACTGAGCTACACTGATCCTCACTTGCCTTATAGGTTTTTTCCGGCCAAACCGAACGTTAATCCCCCTCCCTTGTTTATAAATTTTAAGTCTTTCTATTTGAGGCAGTTTCAAGGGTCCTTGACTTCAGTTATATTTCAAGCTGTATGCCCAAAGTAGCCCTGTGAATAAGTTAAAACGAGTACTTTCATGTCGGAATTTCTAAGCTAGTAAAATTTATAGGAAACATCCAAATTCTGCATTAAAAAAACAACTAGTCCTGCTTAGATATTTCACTTCTCTTTCTAATATCTGCACAATACATTAATTCAAGATGTCTGGATAAATGTTGTTAAAAATTTGTTAGGGTCACTTATTGTGAGACATTCTGCTATTTCACGACTAGTATGTCATTTCCATATGTGGAAGGAATTAGTTCATATGCGGTAACATGCGGGACCTTACTCGGTAGAATTTCAAGCTGTGAATACTAATCCAGTACTCTCTCCACCTCTACCCATGGTTGTAGCTTTAAAAGAGTAAAAAGATAGTGGATTCGACATAGTTCGAAATAATTAATTTAATGGTTAGCCTAGCACTGTTCACTGGTGAATCGCCAATATAATGTGGGAAAAGGGGGCATAATTTACTTGTTTACCTGTCAAAACATTGAAAAAACGACTGCGGGAGAGGTCTTTTAATGATTTTTTCAACCGGGTGGAGTATGAGCGGTGAAAAATTTCAAAGACCGTCACAAACATGAACACACAAACATGAACACTGATATAAATACCAGCAAAAGTATGGTAAATAAACTGGTAAATAACCGACAAATTTACTTGGAAAACCAGTGATTTTACCAGTTAAATTATTTGACCCCCCATCACCTGTGGATTACACAATAATAAAGACATGTCAACACTTGAAAGATTAATTAAAAGTACTTTTTCACAGTTTGACAGCCTACTTGGAGATTGAAGCATGTGCAGCAAAGGCAGAATATACGTTTTTTGTGAATTCAAGTGCACGGGGCTGTCGGGGCTGTCGGGTCCATCAATGGACAACAGGCCAAAATCAAAGGTAAATAAGAATATTATTCTTTGAAATTTGTGTTTCAAGTATTCACCGTTCCTCACTAACACAGCCTCAAATATTTTAGAATATGGCACCCTATTACCGTATACGGACTAATTATTTTCCCTAAAATATTTCAAAACACCCTACAACATGTTGTTGCAAGTCTTCCTGAAAACCAATCATTCGCGAACATTACAGTACCTTAGACTAGTTTAGTCATTATTTTCTTCCTTTCAATCCGTGTAAAAAGTACTTCCTGCTATATACGGCGTACGCAGCGCTTGATATCGGGATTCAGCCATCGTGGATAAAGAAATGAAATGAAAAAATGGTTTTTATCCTCTCTCCGATTTGCCTTGATTCCCGGTATTCCCCGATTTCAGATATACACAAGACACTTGCTAATCTAAATATACTTTTTAAATGAAGAAACCAGTGAGGACAATAGAACCAAAAAGCTAGGAATTGGTCTTCATCGAACAAAATTGACAAAATATGACGAAATGACGTAACAACTTTTAACACAAACATTTTGTTGCTTTAGAATATTATAGGCATTATAATTAATTAAAATGTTTGAAAAATTGAGTTTCCGTTGTCCGACAAAAAATAAACGCCGTGAGTCTACTCATATATTTTAACGGACTCATATGAACAGAGCAGATTATATGGATGCATCCAAGTTGTTTCAAACGGTGCATATAACTGCAACGAAGCTTTTCCTTGCGCAAAAATGGAGTGGTGGGCCTGTTAAAAAATGAGTTTTACCCCTCTCCCGCTATTTTACTGTTGACTTATTTGCTGATGGATAGAGAAAGGCAGAGATTTACGCCACGGCATTTACGGGAGAAAAGGAATATATTCAAATTTGTTGCATAATAAAGTTTTATTACACTATATCGTATTACATAAATATATATATTTCAAAATAAACAAAATGAAATCACCCTCGTATTTTGAAAATATATATTTTTATTGTTGTCCTGCGGATTTTTTATTTACCACAGAAGAATCTGACACTATTCAATGCAGTGTCGTCTCCTTTACCCTGCTTGGGTTCCACCATTGTTTGGATGCCAATGATTTTTAACCCGGTTGGGCAATGTCCCCAACGTCTCCACGATCCCCATGGCCCAGCATTTAAAGCTTCACTGATGGTACCAGATTTACATCTAAGCTGAACAGAGTTTGTGCTGCTGTCATCGCGGGCTCTCTAGATACAAAGAGATGGTTACAAAGACTTGCTTAAACTTATTCGATTATTATCGCTAATTCTTTAAAAATCCGGGGGGAGGGATGGGTCACCATTAGACTCAAAAATCTTACCATTCAAAAAATTTGTAAAAGCGAAAATTAGTACGCTTAAGGTACATTTTCTGTCAAGTTTGTAATGGATAATAGATTTTAATTAGTGGTTTCATGATAAGGTTTTGAATGGTGGAACAAAAAAAGAGAGAAAGACGAAAAAAAAACAGGGAAGGCCTCATAGTAAATGTCAACTCAGAAATACAACTTGTTTGCTAATTAAAAACCAATCAAAATTTCCATAGGTAAACCAACCCTAATCAAAATAAAAGCACGGAATTCGGCGCTAGGTTATCCCTGGTCCAATTTCCCCTTCAACTTTTAATTCAGCGTTGCGGGTGGTGTATCGAATGAAACTTCAATAAAATTTGGGCCAAGTTTTTTTGATTTTGTGATGACATAAGAAGAATAAATACTTACGCCCTGTTGTTTTTCAACCTTCAATCTTGCTCCTATGAAACCACGCATACATGTTGCGCAGTGTTGTCGCCAATTTCCCCATGGCCCTACAGCACTTGTAATGAATCTGTAAGATCCGATTTTTCTATTACCACAGATCAAACCGATACCATTCATAGCCGTATCGTCCCCAGAGCCCTGCTTTCTTTCTACCTTTGTTGTAAATCCAATGGCCCATGTCCCACGTGGACAATGTGCTGTTCTGCCCCAACGAGTCTTGAAGGCGCCATGTAACGTAAACGCTATTAAGAAAAAACATTATACAAATTTTACCTTCCTCGTCTCTAAGACCTTTTTATCACTTTTGGATATGCCGATCTCGCTCTCACGGGGTCATCCAAATATCAAAAACTCGTAAAGGTCCATGGGAACGTGGATGATATCTATATATCGTAATACTTGAGTTGGTAGATTTGGTTAAACAATCTTGACAAAAATCGGACAAAAAATGTCGGACACAAGTGACGAAACTTTGCGGAGGTGTCGAAAATTGGTGAGAAAAAGGTGAGGAAAACATTTGGCTACACAAATTTTTTATTGTTCAAAAACGTTATAAACACCGTGATTCATGTGAGTTTTACTTAAAATCAAATATTGGAGAAATTAGATTTTCGTCATTTTGTCTGACACAAAGTTCTCTACGATAAAAATATTGTAGTTTGCAGATCAAGAGATACTGTAGAATTTGAGAAGTATTGTAAAATATCTTTTAACATCGTTCTCTATAGATGTAAGTTATATATAATGATATTTACTAAACTTCTCATTATGACGGCTTTTTGATAGGGTTGAAAAAATTTAAAAATGTCTTCATTGAGTGAGAAAAACTTACATGATGCATGCCAACAACATAAAACAAATACAAGTACACTGAAGAGTGAGTTGACCATTTTTGCCTTTGCTGGATGTGTTTTCTGTGTGAAAAAAGATGAAAAAGACAATGAAGAATATACGTAAAATGATGACAAGTTTTGATTAAACTAACTGAGGAAGCTACCCCAAATTTGTTAATGACTAATGATTATAATGATTGATGAAGAATCGAATAGCTCAGCCGATAGAGCATTTATCTCGCAATCGAAAGGTTCGTTGCTCGAAACCGACCCTCGTGCAGTGAAAGTAAATCTAATCTGTGCATTAAGTTACTTGGAGCTGGATACGTGTAGCGCTGCACCTAAGTGATCTTTATTCTTGGTCTATCGTAATTGAAAAGGGAACTGATGTTCTCTATGACATCGAGGTAC
>JAUBWS010111286.1:0-10055 GCA_032270445.1 Darlingtonia californica
AAACAATACTTGTTCGCTTTTGGTTTGACCCCCTCCCCCCCCTCTTTGTGTGAACGTAATAAATGGATGGCCCCATAAAGTTTTTAGGATCTCTACACACAGCCTGATTTATAGATTTGCTGTATCATTTAGAATGAATAGATTATAAAAAAGCACCCAAGTCTTAAGTCTATTTTACATTCCTTTGCACTATAATCGATAACTCGTAATTCTCTTTTGAATAGAAAGCGTTGAATGAAATTACGGTATATTTACATGTTTTCATTGATAAGACAATATCCAAACAAACATTCTCACTCCATCGAGAGTTGACACATAATTTGGCGTGACCAACTGCCACAAAAACAGCGTTAGTAATGAAATGTAAATGGAGGTGGTGCCCTGTAGCCTGTACCAAATTTTCCGTACCGGTACGGCGGTCTGGTAAAGGATAGCTGGGCCCTGTTTAATGGATTTTCTTAGAACACGGAAAAGCTATGGAGAAAGGGTAACACTTGCTTAACTCTTATTCCCTTTTGCTTACGTGTAAAAAACCAAATCCCATTCTTTGTTCTTTTTCATGGCTTTCGTTCCTAATCAACTTAGTACTTATTTTTGCGATATTAGCGGGGATGCTGGAAGAAAATTCTATATCCATCTTTTTGTAAATCTCGTCAAATTTCTTCATTTCGATGCAAAGTTTGTGTTATTAACTCCTCGTTTACTATCTTTAAACTGACTAAAATGGAAGGTCTTTTCATTATTCACTTTTGTATGTCGGCGTTAATTTATTCAGTACATTTTTAACTACAATGAAGCATTGTTATATGAGCGTTAAATTAGGTTCTATCCGCTGGTCTTGGGTCAGTATTCCTTTTCTATTGTTAATGGAATTGGTTAAGTATGGTATACACGTGGTTTAAATATGCGAGCCTCATATTTATGCAATGGAAAAACATTGTTTGAATGTCTTGAATACAAAATTGACATTTGTTGAGCATTCCTGACCGCTGGACTTATAAACCTTATGTTGGAACGCAGGACTTAGGTTTCGCCATGGATACACAAAATTGAATTTTATGAGTGGAGACTGCATAAAAAAAATTGAAATTGGTTAATTTACAGATCCATGGATGTTGTGATTTCAAATAAAAGACTTGCTATTTACCTTAAGTTTGAATTAAAGCTGTATTTCGATGGTGTGCCTTTTTTAAAAAAAACATGTTCAATAAAAGACTTTCATTTCAAGAAATATGTGGGCTTTCATCCGCTAAAAAATTCCTTTACTTTCTCACTTTTTTGATCTGTCTGTTTACCTGAAGCTTTTTCGACCTGCTGGTGAGGGGATATTTCCGACCGATGAACTCATTTTTTTTTTTTTTTCTCAGCATTTTTTCGAATATATGAAAAAAATTATGGATGTGTTCTGAGAGCTTTTGATGCCTGTTAGATATATTTTTGCTTTCCAGGAAAAAGGAACAGTTTTTTTTGTGTTTTAGACTCCTGCATCTTTATGTATTCGATCTAGAATTCTAGTCTCCTGAAGAATACGACAATGAGACGATTTGATACATGCTAGAATTTTTTAGTTTTCCTGGATAAAGCAAACAGATATTTTGTAAATTGCGCTCTGTGATTTCTACATTTTTGGAGAAAAATGTCAGTTTTCTGGATATTTCAAGATATTCTGGGACTATTTGGCTTTGGATAGATTTTTCGTCAATGTGACGAGACCTTCCTGGAAATAAAGAACATATTTTGTAATTTGGGCTCGTTGGATGCTTCTGACCATGTTCTGCTGAATATATTGCTGAAAATATTTTTATCGTGAAATGTAGTCTATCTTTTTATCACAAACTTTATGCTGGTTTAAATGTTTCATTTTTTCCCAGTTAGTTATACATGGCAAAATATGCGTAATTAACGTAAAGAATAAAGTTAAAAGGAATTCTTTGGAATTTTTTGAGGTGTATCTATCACCTTCTTGCACATTTCAAGTCAATCTAAAAACAATTGAGACGGGATACCCAACCCCCCCCCCCCCCTCCTCCAGGTCTGGGGAGCACCAAAGATTCAGGGCTCAGTGCCTACAATCTGAAACTACCTTAAAAAGGCTCTCCTAGAATATGCGGTAGAAACCTGTGGTAAAACAGAGAAGGGAGACATGATAATGGAATGAGGAAGTAAAGAGTTGATTGCAGAGAAAAGGAGAGAGTGAAAATTATGGAAACACAGTTGTGATAAAGAAGAATATCACACCGCCAATGGGATGGCAAAAAGAACAGTATATCTATCAAAAAAGAACGCTGAAGCAAGAATTTTCTAACCTAAAATTTGGACTTGTTGATATATTAAAAATCGCAAAGCAGAAGAGGATAGACAATCTACATTTGGTAGGTGATAAGTTCATAAAAAATGACTCATGTAATCTTGCGATTTCTGATGTTACTAAATGTGCTGCTTGGAAAGAACATTATTCTCGCCTCCTCAATGTCCAATTTTCATGAGCACATCATCAACCTTTGCAAATTCAAAGGGGATGCGTTAGAGAGATGGAGGAAATGACAGAGGTCTTAAACTTTTGGATCATGTACTGAAGACTACAGAGAGAATAACCGAAGCTATAATAAGAGAACAAATCAAAATCAATTGGATGCAATTTTGTTTTGTACCTTGTATTTTGCCTTTATTGATTTCGAAATGGTATTTGATCGTGTACCTAGAAGAGTTATCTGGTTGGCCATGCGCAAATTCAGTTTACATAAGTGGATCATCACACTTGGTCAAACAATGTACAAAAGCACAAAAAGTAAATTGCGCGTTAATAACCTTTTCACTTATGACTTCGAGATAAAAGTTCTTGTTCATCAGGGCTCTGTTCTAAGCCCCCTGGAACACCGTGGGAGTTATTGTATGCAGACGACCTTGCAATTATTGCAGAGAATTGGTTGAAGAGAAAACTAGCGAAACTTTATGATCATAAGAGTGATGGTAACAAAAATATTGATGTCTATCATTTCTGTCGTTGGTATAAAGACCGTTTACATGAGAATCTTATTGCAGGTTTCATTTGACACCGAAATGAAATTTCAGTTCTGTCTTTTTGACCGAAATAAGTTCATTTCAAGTAGTTTCGAGTCGTAACTTTTAAGATAAAATTCATTTCGCCCGTCATTATTCAGTCACGCTTAACTCTGTATAAGAATATGTTTTATAAGAATATCAGGCTTAAAAATGTTTAAAAAATTAAGTGCATTCCTCAGGTTGGTTATTCATCAACGTAAAGTTTATAGAATTTTAGACATGAAATCGAAATAAAATAAAATAGAGTCTTAAATAATTAATTATGTTTTATCATTATCGTTTAAAATGCGGTGCATTGGTCCTGGTATGCATTCATATTTTGAAGCTTTCAAAGAATGTCCTCAGATGGAGTCGTATTTTGCATATATTTTGAAGTTAAGCAATCCATTTTCCCAAAACAGTTAAAACTCAGATAACTATTGAAAGGAATCACATTTCTTAATTCTTTAAACAAGAAGCCACATGGCTACAGCAGGTCAGGGTTTTCTCTTCACTCGGATATCAATAACGAATTTTTCGCCAAAAAACTGATACCGAATCCGAGTTATAAAGAATATCATTAAATATATACCCATACTTTCATAAAAATACTAAGTGACTTTTCTTCAAATTTCATGCAATTAATTTTGGTGAATCAAACCATTCGTTTATTAGCCAAATTCCCAGCGGTTTACACGACTTTGTTTTTGTAGGGACGTTTTACAACAACTCAACTAAATTTATTCTATTGAATAGAATTTTCAATGAGTTTTTCACTAGGTAATTAACTTTAATGTGGATCGTAAATATGACAGTCGCCCATATTCAATGATTTTATTAGGATTTAATATTCCCAAATGTTCATGAATACAATAGAAATACGTTGTATGTAACAATTACAGCTGCGAGATGTCGAGGGTGTTCACACTAAAGCTTGCTTGCTAAGTACCTCATTAGCAAAAACCATTAGTCTTCATTGTTTTATAGCAAACATGTAAGAATACATTAATAAAATCAAAACAATAAATACCAAATGATGTCGTAGACTTTGTAAAGAAATGCAGTATAAAGTTATTCTTGGTCAATTAAAACTTGCTAAGCAAAGGCCAATTAAGTCTTTCTCTTAACAACATTGGAAGAGTAACAAAGGGTTAATTTTCTTTTCATATATTTTTGGATAATATAAGTTTTTGTATCAAGTATTTAGAAACTTTCAAAAGGAAAGACGTCCTCGCAAATTTGATAATAACGAGGTTATGCAAAGCAGAATCTAAGACGTAAAACCTTGCGCAGCCGTTCTGGAAATCAGCATGCCGAGCAACTTTCAGTGAGATTAAGCAATCCAAAATCTACGACGTACCGGAAGCCGCACTTAGACATAAGCCACTGAACATTGCTTGGCATGCTAATTTCCAAAACGGCTACATAACGTTTTACTTTCTAGATGTTGGTTTGCTTAATCTCGATACTGACGCACGCTGCAAACAAAAACATGTTGATGGTATTTTACCACCAAATTACGCCTAAACTGCTGAAGAGAAATATTATTTGTGTTATTTTTTACGTTATTTTGTTTCAAGCTTACTCCTTAAATAAAGAAATATTTTTATATCTTCAAAAACAATTTCACCTGACCGTTGAACATTGCACCCAATCATAATATCAATTTTTCAAAACATTCTAGATTTAATTTTATCCACTCCGCTAGCTGCTCAACAGTTTTTTTTGTGCTACCTGTCATGAGAAAACGAAAAGGAAAATTAAATGACATTCAAGCAAACAAAGCCTTCGTTTTCTAAGCACTGCTATAATGGTACAAAATTACTGTTAAGAAAAAAAAAGGTTTAATGTAGACAAGATTTTGCTACGTTACTAAGGAACAAAATGTTTTCATTGTCTACGTGATAATCGATTTTGCTTAGCATTCCAGTGTGAACACCCCCGTTGTGTATTCTGTCCCTAACAATGTTCACTTGTACACAAAGCATGAATTGGTCTAATAAAAGTCTATCAGAAGTTCATAATGTCATTTTTGCTCTTATCGTTAATGTCATTTTCACTTTTATCGTAAATGAGAAGTCACTGAAATAGGGAAAAAGTCGGAAACAGGGAAAAAACATTCCGGAACGTCTATGGTGGAGATCCCTGGCAATTTCCTATGCGCATCGACCTAGTCTGTACACAGACCAGATCCCGCGCGATTCAAAAATCAAATTTTTACGCGAGTGGGATGAACCTGCGGTTCGGTAGTCTACTTGAAGACTTCCAAAAACAATTCGCTTCGAGCTAAGGAATGCGAGTAGACTAGCAGTTCGGAAGTATTTACTTTGCTATTCAAATTTTCTTTTAAATAGTATACTGGACATTCGAATTTGGAGCAGGCAGTAGATGAAAATGGCATTGAAAATTGAAAGAATTTGTTGAAAATTTGACCCCGATATCAGGTGATTTTCAAAAAATTTAACGCATTCTAAAAGTTAAGGTAAAGGAGAAAGGGCAAAATAGAAAAATTTATTTCGAATGTCGTTCTCAATTATATTTCTCCTAGAAGTTATGAAATGTCATTCACTTTAATATGGTCAGTGCCTTAGGGGCTGGCGGCTGGGGTAAGAGGGGTGCTTAGCCACTCCCCCACATATGGAATTTTGCTTTCGAAATCAAAGAATCTATAGAATTAAAATGGCTGACATTTTTTCCTAAAAGGACTCCAATATTTCATCCAAAATCTATTGAAATGGCTAAAATTTGTTTGAATCAGAATACACCACCTAACTAAGATGAAACATTGGATGTGTTTAAATGTTCCTGAAGTGTGATGTACTTAAAGGGCTGGGATTAATGCTGAAATTAAATGACTTAATATTTTAGAAAAAACGATGACACCATTCAAAGTGTTTTGATAGATTTTACTAAAAAGAATTTAAACATTTACTCTTGCTATCAATATAGAGTTTCTATACTATACAAGTACGGTAACCTATAAAGTAGGGTCTCGTTTGCGTTGACTGTAAAGTTACGCAACTGTATCAAGATATTTTCTCCTAAAACATGTACTGTAATTACTCATGTGTCATACCTTTTCACTGTACGTCAAGAAAATGTTTTTGCAACCACCGTATTGGCGGTTTTTTTAAATCTGCTAGAATTTGAACGCCAAAGAAATTCTTAAAACTCTCAGTTTTTTTAAAGTCGTGCAACGAGTAGGACGAAATTACAAATAACATGGTTGTCATATATTATAGAATGTACGAGCTAATTTCTTTTATCTATATATGGAATATATACCATAAACGATAATATACGAGTTTGTATTCAATAAAGCATATAATATCTTCTTCCTCCGATCTTTAAAAACATCTTTTTCTCGGATGCAGAATTAATGTGTCTTTGTGATTTTAGATTGATTCGTAAGAATTGTCGCAGCATCTGAAATATCTATATGCCACACACAGTACGAGTGTTGATAAGAAACAAAATATAGACGATCCGTATGCCATGTAAAATGTCCATCCCCAGTCTACATACATCAGCATGTCTATGGTGGTGTTATTCTGAAAAACACGTGCGCCTCCAGACATCAATGATCCTATAAGACAGAAGTACTTCAAATGAGGCAGGGCTGAGATCAAAACAATAACTACTTACATAAGTAGTTGTTTAAGGGGTAAAGACTCAAAATTATTTAGTATACGAGTTATTTCTAATTTATGTGATTATTTTTGTTATTATGTGGTTTAGTATTTTTCAAGTACAGATTATATTGAGTTCTTTCAACCAGTCGACACTTACAACGAAAACAAAAATATAAGGAATCTATGGCCAGGGATGTGGGATGGCTGCATCAGCTAGAAACGTTCATTGATCTGAAAAAGCCACTAGGATGGATAAAGCCTTAAAGGCTGACCGCATGTGCACTGTCCTCCTTTATTCTACACAGAAATCCTTTAATTTTAAATGCTTCCACTTTTTACTAACGTGAGCCTCTCGACTATTCACTTAGGAATCGCGTGTATTCAGCAAGCATAAGTATACAACTCAAAAAAATATTTTGATACATTCAACCTCATTTCCACGAAGCTTTTCTTGACAACGCAATCTCAAGCGATGTGCTTTTCACTAGGCTGACAATTTTATTGAATAACTTTTTTAATTTAAAATTTCAACAAAATTAATTTTGTAAAGTTAATTTGTGTTGCCATGGTAACCATTCTGTCAAGACGTGGTAAAACTTAAAATTCTTCTATGTAAAATTAAATCATTTTTGGAGCTGTTGGATGTGTTGGAATTTTTTACTTTCTCGATACTATATTCTTGTTACTTTATCCATTAGAACATTCTCGTTCTGATCGTTTTATAAAAACTTTATTCACAACCAGCACTTTTGAAAAAAAAATTTTTTGATATTTTTTATCTTACGAATGAATTATTGACCGTCTCTTCACTTTAATATATGTCTAATCATATATAAATTCCTACAAGTTTTATCTGATTTCCATTGTTTCTTCAAAAGATATGACCATATTCAAAATTTTTGGGAAACCTTTTCAAAGTATTTCGAAGTAGGTATTTTTCAAGTACCCGATTCTATTGAGTTCTTTCAACCACTCGATACTTATAACGATAGCGAAACTATAAGGAATCTATGGTCAGGGATGTGGGATGGCTGCATCAGCTAGAAACGTTCATTGATAGGAAAAAAGCCACTAGGATGGCTAAAGCCCTAAAGGCTGACCGCATGTGCACTGTCCTCCTTTATTCTACACAGAAATCCTTTAATTTTAAATGCTTCCACTTTTTACTAACGTGAGCCTCTCGACTATTCACTTAGGAATCGCGTGTATTCAGCAAGCATAAGTATACAACTCAAAAAAATATTTTGATACATTCAACCTCATTTCCACGAAGCTTTTCTTGACAACGCAATCTCAAGCGATGTGCTTTTCACTAGGCTGACAATTTTATTGAATAACTTTTTTAATTTAAAATTTCAATAAAATTAGTTTTGTAAAGTTAATTTTTGTTGCCATGGTAATCATTCTGTCAAGACGTGGTAAAACTTAAAATTCTTCTATGTAAAATTAAATCATTTTTGGAGCTGTTAGATTTGTTGGAATGTTTTACTTTCTCAATACTATATTCTTGTTACTTTATCCATTAGTACATTTTTGTTCTGATCGTTTTATAAAAACCTTTTTCACAACCAGCCTTTAAAAAAAAAAATTTTATCTTACGAATGAATTATTGACCGTCACTTCACTTTTTTATATGTCTAATCATATATAAATTCCTATAAGTTTTATCTAATTTCCATTGTTTCTTCAAAAGATATGACCATATTCAAAAATTTTGGGAAACTTTTTCAAAAGCTGCAAGGACACTCTATAGCTGCGTCGTTATAACAATAACAATAGACTTAGGTAACTACTTCTGAGCTTACCAGCTATAAGAAGGATACCGCCAACCACATATGGGTTTGCCATGAATTTGAATGTATCCGAATGAAGTAACAAAGCACCCAGGCAACCCAAAACAGCAACAGCAGATATCAGAATCGACAAGATGCTAAGGGCTCGAGTTGCTTTTAGATAAGAAGGAATGTCCCCTGGAATATCAATACACCTGTAGCTTTGTGTAGTCGTCGAACGACAGAATTTCCATAAACCCCTGGCTTCTTTTAAACCACTGCTGGCTTCTATCCAATTATTCCCACCACAAGCTAAACATAATAGAATGAAAGATATTATAGCTAATGCTACAGGGCCAAGTTTTCCAATCATGGTGTCAGCTGATGAAATGTCTTTGGCTTCTTAGATGAAGAGAATTTGATTTTGTTTACATCCACTGTATGTTATTACGTCCAAAGGTATATTTGAAAGATGATGTTGTGCACCAATCAGCACTTTTATATACTAATCTGCTAATAATAGAATAATATTTCGTTTCCGTTCTCAAACTTTTGAAGTATTATACTGACTATATAATTATATTTGTTTCACTCTTAGTAACTCCTAACAAGTATTTTACTGACTCTATATTTCGTTACAGACAAAGTGATTAACTCACTTCGCAGAAATCCAAAACCATCATTCTTATTGAGAGAATTACGTGGTTGATTTTATTATCATGTTACTGTTTTAATCCTATTGTGAAATCTTTTGTGAATAAATGCATGACTAGAGCTGACCTTTGTCACATAATATCTGCTTACATAAATTATTTTAACGGTATTTTGATATCTTTTGCTTACTGAATTAAGATGAGAGTAGAAAAAATAAATAGAAAAGAACTCTTAATCAGCTCACATTGATTGCATACACTCATTTTTATCGGAGTAAACCTTAAAGAGCAAGCAAGGCTCGGTTCAGTTGCTTACAATAAAACCAAAGTACTTGTCCAATTAAATGGACTAAAGATTTTAATACAATATTATATTACATAATCAAATTATTCATGAAGTAACATAGTCTGAGACGTCATTCTCCTGACAGGGTCAATGGTAGAGCTATCTCTTGGCAAGGACTTGAAAGTTTATTAGAAATACTACCATATCATTGCAAAAATGTTTAAATGTTTAATATTGCCTAGACTTCAGAATAAGAACAATGAATAACAATAATAGAGTGAATATATAAACAGCGTAAAATTCTACCGAAGACGTTCCCTTATATTTCCGTCTACGGACTAACTTCTTTCATACATGGAATGAATTGGTCCGTATACGGTAATATACGAGACCTGTATTGGGACATTTTTCACGCTGTGATAAGATCATTGGAGGTGATCAAACATTATCTGGTTTTGATGAAAAATAGTGCAAACAACACTCAGGAAACGTTATAGATATTTTAAGACATGCAGACAGAGCATGCATTTGAAAAATAAATTCAAGCCTCTAGGCAAAATGCAAGAATTTGTCAGAAATGTTTTTTTTTTCCAACCCTATAACATGAGGACGGATCAAAGTTTTTTTCATTTTAATCGATTTTCAAATTTTCAAAATAAGGAAAATTGGC
>JAUBWS010111297.1:2313-23339 GCA_032270445.1 Darlingtonia californica
TGTGCCACTCCCTTGTGCATGGGTAGCTGATCTCCTAGGTGTCTACCTACAGTTTTCAGTCTGACAAAATGTTTTGATGTGACAGTGCCTTGTATGAAATACTCCATTAATAAGTTCATCGTATTGAGTGATTTTAGCTATGCTTGAAGGTGTTATTTAAAAGATTATTTGACATGTTACAGGGTGGCCACGCGAAAAATCATACAATATGTCCTTTAAAATCCTCTATTTTTTTAGGTCCACCGAAATGAGGTCCAGTGAAATTTTTCAAATTTTGGTCCTCTGTTTCTTTCTAAATTTCTCATGTTATTATTACCAACATATCACGAATGACTTGAATGATTTCATCACACTAATGTTAGCAACTGATAGAAATGTTTTTTTGTCAGAATTCCTCTAAAAACTTTTATTTTTATTAGCTGCATATTTTCTAAGATCCTTTAATTTTTTGAACATTTTGCTGTGATCCCCTTTAGCTCACCTTGGTTAGGGCCGCAATGCTTAGTAAAAAATCCTAAGCTGTGAACATTTTTGAAAATTGGTGAAATTTAAGAAGTTGTCTTAATTCGAATAACATTTAGTAACCATCTATTTTTTTCACATAAGGATAAATAAGAAATATAAAATGTCAGCAATTCCACTGGTTCAAGAAATCAAGTCAGCTAATGGTATTCTGACAAACCGGCAACAAACTTGGGTGTCTTCTGCAACGAATGATTTCACTACTGAAAATCCAGTAATATACAGGTATATATATATAATTTGATGAATAAAAATGATAAACATCTACATCATTATTCTTTGAAAGTGGCTTATTGGAAATTAGAATTTAAAAAAATTTCAAGAGGAAAGCATGGCTCAAATTTATAAATTGTGTTTTAAAGTCCACAAAAAAAAATGATAAACGTGTTAGTAGAAAATAATGGTGATCATAAACATTTTTGGGAGATCGAGAATTAGAATAAAATAAATCTAAAATTCTGACAAATATATATGATTTATTTCTAGGCATAAAAAACAAGAGAAAGCTATCAAGAACAAAATTACCGAAAATGAAGCTGAGACATTTAATGTCAGGGGCTTGCCAACTGACCTACATGGTATGTAATGTTCCCGGTGGATATTATTTTAGTTTTTTTTGGAGTAGATATGTTATGCTATACTATTTACTGATGTTTTTGTAGATAATGCTGAAAGCTCAGCAGGATTGATTGAGAAGATTCAAGATAACAGGAAAGAGAGGTAATACACAAACAATATAATATCTTCTGTTAAGCAAAATTTTACACTATAGGTGAAATTTTTCGTCGTGGCCAAGTGGTTGGGTAAACGAAAGCTCCAATTCGACTCGGTAATTTAAGTTCGTAGCAATCACTATTTTGCATGCTGCCCTGACGTGTTTCCAGGACTCCTTGGAAAATAGTCAAATCATTCATTCAAAATGTTAGTATGTACACGCATTTATTAGAGTTGAATAATCTGCGGAATTTTACTCTGACACATGAAAACAATAATAACTGACTAGTCAGAGAAGGAAGAAAGTGATTAATGAGTAAATTTGACTATCATAGTTTTGCGGATATTAACAATATTTGTCTTCACATCTTCACATCCTTAGACACTCATCTGCACAATTCGATAATGATTTCCAACTTATCCAAAAAATCCATCTCGAAAAATAACCTTTTTCATGTTTGCCAATATTTTTCACTATGTGCATTTTGCATTTGTTTAGACATGAGGCAACATACGAAGATATGATACAAGAGCTTGCTGCTATAAGTCTGGTTAGAAATGCAAATTTTGTTATTGTCGCGTAACCATTATTCTTTAAACTTAATAGCTGATCCATCTAGCTCAGAAAAACCGGTTTGAATGGATCAAAGAATTTAAAAAAATGCGGTTTTTATCTTACTTAAACTGCATACATAGTAACGCGCTAACCGCGCTGGGCTCAACTTTTTTAAAGTTTTGCTACCAATACCTAGTTGCGTTTTACGGTCTTGGACTAATTTGGACCTAAAGTTTCGAGAAATGAAATTTTTTTTTGAAAATGAAAAAAACACCCCGTGGTAATTATTCAAGCTATAAGTGTGCCAAATTTCAGCCTCGTAGGGTCAATATTGGCTTCGCTATCCTGCCCCAAACTTTTGTGACATACACACACACATACACACACAGACATTGTCAGATCCTAGCTCAACTGAAGTTGAGAATAGTCACATTAGTATTTTGGGTTAAGTTTACTTTTATAACGACACTGATAATTTGCCAATGTAAATCTTTTCAGGAACTAGAACCTCAAATTGGTGAAGTATGTCAAACAGTTAAAGGATATCTAGATTCTGATTTGAAAGGTAATTTTGATTTTCAATATATATTCTAAAAATTAGCAAAGAAAACGATGAATGGTTTAACTATAATTGATGATTTGTGTTTTAGAAATGGAAAAAGAATTATCGATTATTGCAGATGACCAGGTCTGTTTTTTGGCTATGTGTAGCATGTTGGAATGCCATTTTATTCGCATTTTGCAATGTTTAGTGTATCGTAATATCTGTTATACTCATTTATGGCACGGTATCTGGTAATACCTCGGTCGGTTTATGATTAAATGAAAGTTCTTAAACCTGCGACTCAGGTCACAGTTTGAGTCAATAAGGTAAGGTGGATTAGATTGCAACAAAAATTACTCGCCAGAAATATTTGTTAAAAAACTTAATGCAACATTTGTGTTTCCCTTGCAGGGAAATTACAGCGGACAAAAAATGTTGAGAATAAATTGGGAAATTTCAGAAAATCTTCACAACAGTGACCTGGATTTTCTAAATTGTCTGATGATTTTTCACTTTTGTCAACACACATTTTTCCCCTTTAGTCTTTACTAACTCTGTCAAAAACGGAATTGATTAACATTTGGAAAAAAATCGAATTTCATGCACCACGTCGATTCTCTTGGATTGAAGAACTGAATAACGCAGTTGAAGATATCGAGAAGAATAAAGCTCTCCTTGTTCGTGAGGTTTTCAAAGCGTACAAAGTATCATTGGAAAATATCGCTCATTTAATGCCAGCTGATGTACAGAGGTTGATGGAGAATGAAGCAATGGTATGAAACTTAAAGCGCAGCTTCTACTATTTTGTTCGATGATCGATGATAATGTTTTCTCATGAAAACATACAGTTTACTAAACCCTTTCAGGGCCAGAAAATCTTCAGATATTCTTATCATTTGATGAATTTTTTGGTCCGTTACCTGGTTTATGTCGTTTATGCCCTAAAAGGGACGATAAATTCATTTTCAGCCATGACTACAAAAACTGTCATTCGCACTAACAAGGTTAAACAATTTTTTTGAGGTTTTTGGCTTAAAAATGAGCTATGTCATACCATAATGAATATTTTGTTTAGCTAAAATACCTTAGTCACAACCCATATATCTTCATATTAAATATCTTAGAGAAATTTAAATGATACCAAAGTTTTCAGCTCCTTATTAGCTATATATTTAATGGAGCAATTTACTTAACTTTTAGGAAGTGAACACATCGCTTTTGAGGAACAAAAAAGCTGTCGCAGATTTAATTGCCAAATTGATGCTTGGTAAGAGTGTAAATCGTTTATCATTGCAGTTATGTTTACGATTATTTGTCCGGGATAGCATATTAAGTTCTCCTAAATCTGTTACTAGTAAGGATCCTTTCCTCCATGAAAGACCAATAGGAAACCTGATGAAGTTAATAGCGATTTTAAATTTTCACCACATGAAGTCTTGTGAAGGAATTAAACTCGGAGCCCTTGCTTATGTTCAACCACTTTCCCCACAGACCAGAATTTTCATCATATTATCTTCCAGATGCTTATATTTTAATAATTTAGTTGATGTGAATATCCAAAGACAATATTATATCAAATGGCAAAACCGTTTTGCAGCTTGGAAATCTTTAAAGATAAAAGAAGCTATACGGGCACACAAGTTAGTTCTATTTTTCTAGTTGATTCATAGTCTTGTGCGTGTATTGTTTTATCAAATTCGAGAGTTAAAATGTGTACAAAAATTTATATTAATTTATATTTTATTTTTTCGATTATAATCGAATAATGCGCACTATAAGCTACAGATGAAATGTTTTTCTGGTTCTGAACGCCTGGGGTAGACACTTAGGAGCTCCACAACCAATTCACTTGGGCATGATCTTCGATTCCTCTGGAAACTTAACCATGAATTAGAAGGTTAAAAAAACGAAAAGAAACAAATTTCAGTCTTCAACTATTCGTTCTTCACTATTTCCCGTTGAAGGACTACACAACCTCTTTCCCACAAAAAACCTGATATTCAGATGTTTTATTTCCAGCCGACACGCTAAAGCTCTGAAGGTCGCATCGAGAATTAACATCTGAAGAAAATAGCCCCTTCACTTTCATGATTTATCTCAAAAATCTTGGCGTGCCAAAGCGCTAAAACTACGATTTTTGCTAATATGGCTCCTCACGAATTTTGAAACAGAACAAACGGCAGCTATTACACTAGATCCAGTCTTTTAAAGACACGGTCTTGCAGGAAAAAAGCCGCAATATTCCTCAGATTGTTTTTTTTTCGCCTGTGCCTTTAGAGCTTTAGCGTGCCAGGCAAAAGATAACCAATCTGAATATCAGATTATCCCTCACAGAGTCTAGTTGTTGAAACTAAATGATTGAAAACAAGCAGTTTTTCACTGAAACGCGGGATCGCGGAAAGGGCAAGTGCACAATTGATTCGACAGCTTTCGCGTAAGACAAATTTAATTCATGAACCATTTGAAAATTTTTCATGAGAAAGATTGAATTTTCTCACTCTTTTTGTTATTCGAACAATTATATTGTTTGTGTTCTTAGTGAATATATGGAGAGTGAATCAGTGGTTAATTCACAAGTATTGCGACGTTTGTTGGATGAACTTGTAATGAAACAAAAGAACACCAATGCTAGACGATTGGAACTATTAAAACAACTGAGGGATATGAAACCACCAATATCTACAAAAACAATCGTTTATCAATGGAATTGTGCGTTGACAAATATGACGGATGAACTGGATCAAATGAATGCACTTTTCATTGCGGATGTCAAATCAGAACATTCCAAAATCTTAGAGGAATGTACCATTTACATAAATAAAGTTAAGGTAATCCCTTTTCGAATTGTTTTGAATTTACATCTGAATCTATCAAAGTAAAGCTCTTATTTCGGTGGTTATGATCATAGACCTGCGTTGATCTATTCTACAACTTTTTTTCAAAGTAGACAATCTTAATCCGAGCGTATTATATTTTCACATGGAATAAACACGGATGTTATAAATTTTGGTACCGTTTGAAAGCTTAATACTTTAAGGGAATAAAATTTCGCGAGTATGAAATTTCGTGATTTCGCGAATGGGTAAATTTTAACATTCCGCGAGTTTGAAAAAGTGAATTTTGTTGTATTAAATGTTCTTAACAGTTAAAATTTGAAGCTACAAACATTTTTTCTTTAAGCTCGATAAGCGCAATATAAGGCTTAATCGAAAATGTAAATTTCAAAAGCATTTCTGAGTTCCCGATTGTAATTTTCCTCAGAGTCCTTATCCCTTTGACTCACATACCGATTTTCTGAGCCTGGTACACTTTCGATGAATTGGAAGTGGATTTTATTTTAGAAAATATGAATTTCGCGAAATTTAATTATCTATAAATCTTATTCCCTTTAGGTATGTCTAGAATAACTTCTAAAAATTCTCCCTTTATACCTGTTGAGCAAGAAAAGTTATGACATTTTGAAAATAACGGTCATTTATTTGAAATATGTCAATGGTCCCCCCTTGGTAAGTGAAATTTTGAAGGTTCTAATTTGACAAATCTGACTTTTTCATTGGATAGAGCGTGAAAAGAAGATAAAAAAAATGGGGTCATTTGGGAATTTTTGACCACTGCATGCAGAGATAGGAGCATTTAAATGTCTGTTTTTGTCTATTTTATGCTGACATCAGCACTTTTAAGTTAACTTAATAGATCATGAAAATTACTTTGATTAATGAATCTATTCGAGTAATGTCAAATATGGTATGGTTTTTTCAGTTTTGATGAACCGTTGCTGAGTTATTTTGCTTCAGAAATTCAAGAAAGTGCTGACTCAGCAAAAAATGCGATTTTTCTAATTTATGAAGCGAAATAATTCAGCAACGGCTCAAAAAGAATTCGACAAAATGTGCTTTTTTTTGTTTCTCTACTCGAAGAGATCTATAATAGATGAAAGTAATTTTCTTGATCTATCAAAGTTAATCTTAAAGTACTGAATCAGCACAAAATAGACTAAAATTGCCATATAAATGCTCCTGTCTCTGCATGTAGTTGTCAAATTTAACAAATGGCGCCATTTTTCTTATCTTCTTTTCACGCTCTATCCAATGAAAAAGTCAGATTTGCCAAAGAGAACGTTCAAAATGACCCTTATTTCCAAAATGCCATAATTTTGCTCAACAGAAATGGGTAAAGGATTTTCAGGAGTAATTCTAGACATAATAAGCTTTCAAAAGGTAGAAAATTTGATAACATCCGAATTTATTTCAGGTTTACCTGATTCATCTGATTATTTGTGTCTTACGCTCCCACTAAGTACAACCTAAAGTAGGTATCAAATTCGAGGTCCTGCTTTTCTGTTTTGAAACAAGATTATCTTTTAGGTTTTGCGCTAGGGAAATGTCGTTACCTTTCGAAATACTTACAAGTAATTATGGGTTGTTATTGTGATTTGTATAATTATATTTATGTTCAGAGAAACTTTTTTTCTACAGAATTGTTATCAGTGAAGGTCCTGAGTGGAAACTGAATATGAATTCTTATGAGTTAGTGTCAATTTTTACGATATGAAGCTTCTTGAAGGGTATCAAACTCTTGACTCTTCATCTGACTAAATTTCTAGCCACTTGACCACTGTTCTTTTTAGCATGATTTATTGGCTGAAAACATCATCGATGAAAAAGTCATTGACGAGGTAAAACTTTATCCCCGGAAGGTTGCTGTGTTATTCAAGAAAAACTTCATTATTGGGCTCACAAGTTCAGGTTGGGAGCGCCGAAATCGTGAAATACAAAGTGGAGTTGAGTTAACAATGGAGAAAGTGAAAATACCTCTTATCTCATGTCCGTCAAGGTCTTTCTATACTGCCTATTTAAATACTCATTCAAAGCTTGACAATTTGAGTAAAGCATTTAATAAAAAGTATTTTCAATGAATAAAAATATTATGAACAGACAATTTTTTATGGAGAAGACTGAGCCCTCGCTCATCCTCGCTCCTCCTTAATGTTTTCCTGTTATAAGATCTTGTTTTCTTCTTCAGTTTTTTGAAGATACCTTTATCCCTCTTGTCGGGGAACGAAAAGCAGCCTTTGATTATCATTGCGAAAAGTTGGAGGTAGGCGAATTTTTAGCTGTTCTATTTTTGATTTTCAAGATAGATAGGAAATATTGGAATTTTTTTATGTGAACCAAAAAACCAAAATTTTTCAATTTAGAAACATATAAATGAAGTTTCTGCAGAACAAAAACAAAATTTCAAGGCATTGTTTAAATATACTCAAGGGATTGCACATATATGGGATATTCATGAAATCGGCCTTGCAAAAGAAGAGAGATATTTGCAGGTAAGAATTCATCGTCGTCTTCTCTTGGTCGCGACAAAACTTTAAATGGGAAAATTTTCTTCGTACGAAAGTGATGATCCGATTTCAATTCTTTTGCCAAAATTTTGTACCTTTACTTTTTGTCCGATAATGTATTGTCCGGGCAAGGAAAGATAACATTTGAGAAATTTCTCCATACAAATATCAATAAATTTTTTTTTCGATAGGCGTTGTTCTAATGATTGAAACATTTCCATTTTTTATATAGGAATTACTTGATAAAAATCGAAGAGAGCACGATTACCAAAATCAGGTTTGAAAGTCTCCCTATAATTTTCTTACGCATGTAAGCGAAGGAGTCATTTGACAAATCGTAAACATTAAAGATTTACAGTTTGTTAGAACGGATTAAGAATACAAATTTCCATTTGATTATTCAGAATATATTAAGGTTTTGTACGCACGAATGAGTTATTATACCTTCTTTAATATGTGCTGTATGCAAACTATAAATATAATGTTCAGTGTTCTTTTCCAGGTCAAGGAGGCAAAACTGGACATTGTTATGGATCGCATGAGACAAGATTCGACTGGAGAGGTTAACTTAAAAACAATCCACACATTGAATGTTTTTAATGAGTATTAGAATTTCGAAAGTTCTGATGATACGATGCTTGAAAATTTAATTCATATCATATTTTGTATTACTTAACCTTATTTTTTGCACTTCATGTTTGTATCTGGTTAGTATCCAGAAGTTATAACTAAATTGACATCGTTTTATTAGTTTATATTGCGTTGCATGTTTATAAATGTCAAGCACTAATTGGATGAAACATCTTGTTTTATTTCTAGACTTTGAATAGCAGTTTGAATCAATCATTACTTATGATGGACGAAATCAAGAAAGGGTAAGCTAGTTTCTTGGTTCAAATTTCATCAATTGTATCTCCCAAATCAAATCACATTTGATTACATGGACCCCATACCTAATGCTTACCTCTGTACTTATGTTACACCATTCTGTATCATTTGTATCCATATTTGAATACTACTACCCAGGGGCGTATCCAAGGTAGGTCAACTGGGTCAAACGACCTAGGTAGATTTTGACAAAAAATTGTCAAAATACAAATTAACAAGGTGAATGCTATTAAACTCAACCTTAAGACGGGCGGCATATTTCAAAGTGGGAATTTTGAATGGTAGTTTAAATTGAAAGCGGGAGGGGTTCGGCAGAATGATGTTCAATGCTGGTGAAAATTCCGACCTACCTAAAAAAAATCCTGGATACGCCCCTGCTACCTTCATGTTCCTTGTTTCTAGGTATTTAGAGTTTCATAGACAGCAACAAGAAATTTGTCAGGGTTATCCAAAAATGATTAATGAAGAACTGAAACGTTATTCCAGATGTGTTTGTGACTATTTTAATGCAATACCACATGAAAGAATCAGAGAATTCACAGATGGAATGAAGGTATTTAAGGATGTAACCTTGTTGCTTAAAAGACAAGTTGAACCGACGTCTTGTGTTGGTTCAGGTGGTTATGGGAGTTTTGTTTTATCTTTCGTCTTCCCCGTCCAGAAAACCGCATCCTCGCGCACCTCTCGTTTATAAGAATTCTTTTATCAGAACCACCATATGAAGAATCAATGGCAAGGCTTAAATTTTATGATCAGAATCTTAGAAAGGCTCATTCTTTATCCTCTCTGAAAAATCAGAATCACATACGTTCTATTTTTGCCTCATGTTTTGCGTTCAACGGGATTTGTAAAATATCAATTCATTACACTGATTCGACTCTGCAAAATTTAAAAGAAATGATGGATGATTTGAACCTTCGACATTAGTTATGGAATCACTTTTTTAAGAGTTATTGAGGCTGGCCTTCCCGGGTAAAATTAAGGATCAATTGAGAATATTTCAATGTCATTTTGGCAGAATTCTTAACAATCACAAGGCTTACGTCTAAGTTAATATGTAATTCTTATAAAAACGGTGATTAACTGGGATAATGCGCGAAAAGGAAAAAGTTGATATAATCGAGTATCGGTAATCATGCCTTACTTCATTCTTAAAGTTTAGGGTGCTGCATAGTATCAAGCTTTCAAATAACATGGTATATGATATTGTGGAGATTGATGAGGCGCCATCTACTGCAGATTCTGATCGATCAACTTTATTTTCGACGAAAACACTGATGACAGATCTGGATGATGACGTCGAAAAAGAAAAATTACCTTACGTTGAATCGTTTGGTATACAACCACTGCTCTTCGATGAACTCAAGCAAAAGTTAGTTACTTTTATTTTTTGCATGAAATATTTTCGGCATCAGATTGCTACAAACCGATTCATGATGGTTATTGTTATAAATTGAATTTAAAATCACACTGAAATTGTGAAATTCAACTCTCTTCCGAATACACACTTGGCTCACAGATTGGGCTCACAGAATTTGAGCGAGTGTTAACAATTTTTGGATAATGTTGACTTAATTTATTTTTAATTCTTTTAGTTTACGCAATGAATTTTTGGAACATTTACAAACATGGAACGCAGATGCACACAATAAAGCAGAAAACATTATGATGGCAAAGGTTTGGCAAAATATTTAATACGTTTAATTTGTTTTGGTTACAGCATGGACGGAAAAAATGATGGACGGCCAACTACTAAATCATATCATTGTTTCAAACATAAAGAATCCATTACCCTTGAAGCTATCTGCAATGCCGCAGCATCTTAAAAATTTTTGAACACGAATCCGACAAAATCCTGACAATTTATTTATTTCATTATTTAAAGATTGTCAAAGAATAAAACTAAACGATAGTTTCAAAAAAAATTGTTTTGTCTTACAATAGAAACTATTTTTTTAGACATCGAAAATTTTTGAAAGCTCGAAAAAAATACTGCTAGTATCTACACACAATTTACTTTAAGCGTATTCCATTTATTAACTTGACTCTCTGTATTAAGACTTCACTCTGCAGTTAAAAATTGAAGGAATTAGATGTAAATAGTGAAAAAGACGTCGATAATTGTCTCAGTTACCTAAATAATCATATACTGAAACAAAAGATTATAATTTGAACAGTAAGGTTTATTGTCGACGCTTGACAATCATTTCTTTGAACGATCCCAACTAACTGGTCGTAAAACTTGTTGTTTTTCTTTTATGTTAATTTGAATAGCACAACCCGGATGGTTTTGACCTCAAATAATAAGTTGGTTGTCCATTTTTTTACGTCCATGGTTACAGTAATTTGGTTTTCTCGTATCAATCTTCAGTGAATCACTCAATCCGGTCCTACGCTACGATTTTGAAAGTGAGGGAAGCCATATTCGAGGTTTACCATCACTCGAGAGCTCACCGTGGTTGGGCCTGTGGGGCCAAGAAAATATTTCAATTTTGAAGGTGTAATCCTTCTAAAAACTACCCGAGGGCATGGCCCCTGGCATGCTAATATGATAAAAGATGATTGTTAAATTAATACTAAATCATGTTTAGATCGAGGAGACAAACAACGAACTCGACTTAAGACTCCATCTACACGAGCCCAGACCTGGTAGAGCTGAAAAAGATGTACACAATGTACGACGAAGTATGTTAAAAATACGTGTTTCCGTGTCTAATTTAGGATGATCATTTGTTCGCATATTTGCAGGGAATGATGGGCGTGGTACGCTCGAGATTCATAGTGAAGGCTAGTTTACACAAGTTATCTGGAGTATTTTTTGGAATAAGTCAAAATGCGTATTATATTAGGGATCGAAGTATATCATTTAAAGTCTCAAGGCCATAATGCACACGCTCATACATTGAGATGTTGTTTGCGTTATCATGCTGTCGTGGTTCAGCATGTGAAATAGTTTGATCAAGGGGGCTAACGCGTGCCTTGCGATTTCAAATTACACGAGGGCTAAATTTTGAATACGTTTTAGTTCAAGGTAGGGGTCGGTTGAAAAATGCAAATTTAATGGGCCTAGTTGTCATCATAAGCATTAAAGGAGACCATTTTCCTTTAAATCAATCAAGCTCTTGTAAATCGAGTCTAGTGAGGTTTACTACTGGTTAGTCGCTACTTTAATCAGAGAAAACAATTGGAGAACAATTTTCGTGAGGTCAACAATTTTTCCAATTTTTGAATGAGAAAGACAAAAAAACTTGTAGAATCTCCAAAATTTTGTTTCTTCATTATGCTTATTTTAAGTCTCGTCTGTGTTCTGCTTTAAGTAGAGGTCATCTTAAGCAATGACTAAATTAAATTTCACTAATGAACTTTCCAAAATTGTCTCGTGGATTAATTTTCGCGAACTTGGCAGAAAATCGCGAAAGTCGCAGAAATTTCTGTCGCATTGTTTTCTCTGCTTAAAGTAGTTTATAAAGTATCTTTATTTGAATCTTATAGCTAGAGTAGGCAGTAACACAAAGAAGGATACTTAAAAACTAAGCGAAAACTGATACTTCAATACTTTTTGATTTTTGAGGTGAATTGGCAGTGCATGAGGAACGTGTTGAACATCATTGCGCTGGTGTTACTGAAGGTCTTCAGAAACTAAAACAAACTTTTCAAGAAATGTTAGATCAGCATATAAAAGAGGTATGATTTTCATGACTTTTATCAAAGCTTTGTAGTCCGTGGCCGAGCGGTTGCATCGCAAAAAAAAATTTGAGAAAATTCAGTTTCTTCAACTCATATTAAGTTTGTTTAGAATTGACATATTCATAGGTTTTGATCATTCGCGAAAATTTATTCTTGTCAAAATTACTCAGGAAAGCTAGATTCTTCAGAATTGGAGAGGCTATCCTGGTAAAAAAAATGAACTTGTATCAATGTTTTGTAGAACGAGAAATATCGGAAATCCGTAGAAGAATTAGAAGCGTCGTTTTCGGCTGCTGCAAATACACACGAGTAAGTACCATGTTTTACAAGTGAAAACTTAGGGAAAATCACAACAAATTTTCACACACAACTCAGTTAGGTATTCCATTCTGATGATGACGTTGCCCAAATGATTGATCGCAGCATTAAGATTTATTTTGATAATCAATATTATTAATGTAGTTTTATTGATTAAAACTTCAAATTCTATTTTTAGTTATATTCTTTAATTCTTAATTACAGTTCTTTTTTCATTTTTTTAAAAAATTGGACTTTTTGTTTATGAAATTTTATGTTTTAGGCTGAAAGCAATGCAGAGTGAAGTTGGTGGGAAATTAGGGCAGGTTAGTTACCTACACAGCGTCAAATTCTACCGAATTCGTTCCCGTATATTACCGTATATGGACTAATTTCTTCCATATATGTATTCGGACGTTTTGCACGCTTTGCTGTTTTCGTTCATACTTAATCAGAAACAATGGTTTATGATTTTTAGACGTGAATTTTGAGAGTTTCTCCTGTTCAGCCTGTTGCAGCGACGTGTTTGCCTGGCGAATGTCGCGCACAACTATGCCACCTCGATGGGGAGACATTTTTGCGAGACAAAATTTCATGGAATTACAGTAGCTTTGTTTGTGATTCCCTCATATTGAAGTATATTTACATGTATATAAACAGTAAAAAGGATAAAGTGAATATTCAATTGTGGAATCGAGCAATATTTGCTATTTTATCTTAGTTCGATTTCACGAATTAAGGCTAAAAACATTTCTTCTCGCGGAAAAGATATTCCTGCAATGTAAGCGTAAATCCTAATGTATCTTCTTTTGTTTGATTTAGTTCATAGAAGCTGTACGATCATCCGTTCGTCATTTCCGTTTTCATTCGGATGAAGTGTTGAACAAATTAAGAAGCTCAAATGCTAAATTCCGAAAATCTTTAAAGTGAGTATGGATTTCTTCCACACATTCACTGATACTTGGACTCAGTCCACTGAGCGTTATTTCAACGTTCATACGATGTCACGTAGTAACTATTCAACTAGTTTGGTTTAACTGGTGTACTTTCCTTTTTTAGAATTTTTTCAGAAGGGGGGAACTTCTCCCCTGACGAGGTGGATGACTTCCGAAAACGTTTGGTAAGTTCCATTCTCCTGTCTTAGTACCTTGAAGCTTTAGAGGTAAATATTGACCGATGTCATAAGTATTGTCCGATAAGGTTTATTACCAGAGTCATGTTTTCTTTTTCTTTGCATTTTTCTTTCGATTTTGGAAATAAATCTCAAGTCAAAACGTCAAACATTCTAATTGTATATAAACAAAGCAATTAAGAAGACATTGCAATGTATTAATATGTAAGATTAAAGTGTTGATGTTCATATTCATATTGATTCAAGATTTCTGATCGTGTTGTCATGACGTTTCTTCCCCGTGAAATCCAGAGTTTTCGAACGTTATGAGCCAATCAGAAATAAAAATTTCGTTTGGATCGACGTCAGGCTGCTTACTCGGGTAATGATGTTTGTTATTGGTAGCAGTTATTCATAGAGGGAAACTATTACCTTTGCTTTTGCTATTACATCAGTAAAATGGTTGTTGCAGTGGAGCGCCATATCTCCTATGACCTTTATTTATCTGATGACTAGATTACCCAATCTATGCTATGTGGAAGCCGATAAACCGATGTGAAACCACAGCCTCGCAAATCATTGGCGAATGCTCTACCGAGTGGGCTTAGTGAGCTATGATATTATGCACGAAAACGTTGTCTTTATTCTGTCTTTATTTTAACAATTTAAGGAAAAACTAGCCACAAGAATCGATAATTGTGAAGGAAGTATCAGTGGTGAGCTGGAAGGTCTTGAAACTAAACGAATGGAAGTGGCCAAGGAGTTTGCTGGAAAACTAGAAGATAGATTCAAACAACATTTATTTGATTTGACCTTCATTGAGAAAATGAAACGTTGGTTGACCAATATCCAAGTTAAAGTCAAAGCCGAGGTATGCAATTTACAAGAACAATAAAAGGACCATTTATGGAAAACCAACCAATCGAAATTAGATATATTTTGGCTTCAGTGCACCGCGTGGAGATGTGCTATCAAATATTGCATGGGCCGCGATCGCTCCTAGTTATCTACATAAGAGTGCTAGCCGCGTGTGACTAAGAATGGTCCAATATGGATCCATGACCGAGTGCTTACGGCTAAACGTAATTGAGCTTTAGGGCTGGACATTTTCATGAGGCTTTATCACTAACAAATTAATGTTATGTTAATACTAGACTCCCTGGTGTTTCTAGGATGAGAGAGAATCCTCACATAGTGTGCAAAATGTCCGAATACGGGGTCCGGAAGAAATTAGTACATATACGGTAATATACCAGACCGTATTCGGTAGAATTTCACGCTGTTCTCGTTGATAGGTTTTCGGAAGAATTAAAGAGACTTGTAAGTCAGTCAGGACCCTCATTGAAGTCAGTCAGGACCCTCATTGAAGACAATAGTTCTGATGAACTGTAGAGGCCATGTGTACTGTCTTGCTGAGAGGCCATGTGTACTGTCTTGCTGAGAGACCATGTGTACTGTCTTGCTGTATGTCTTACAGCGGTTCCATTTCATACCATTTTGTAGGTGGCGAACAGCAACTCACAAAGTCAACATTTGAGTAAGATGATCACAGAATTTAATGTGAAATTAAAGAAAATACAAAGCTATCATGTAGACATAGAGGTAGATTTTCCAAATAGATTTAGTCTTTAATTCTCAAAGTTCCTATTGCGGACGATTTTAACATCTCTCTGTAATTTAGCATTTCTGTTTAAAGGTATGATATAGATTAATGCAGGAATACTTCAAAAGAGAATGAGCGTCTATAGGTTTTGTCTTTGTTGTTTAAAATGATACATTTTTGGCAGTTTAAGAGGTCTACGCTACATTCAAAAAGCCAAACGTTTCGTGATTCAACCTTTTAAGGAGATGTTGGGCTTCTATGGTGACGCCAGAATAACACATGTAACTGTATCACTAACTCTGGTAGTGTTTTGATATCCTTTCAGCAATACACGGCACAAGCAGCCCATGATACGTTGATACCTATATTAGAAGCGTTTCGAGATCGAGTGACATATTTGAACTGTGCTGTTCGTAAGGATGCTTTGGCAATATTCAATACCTCTATCGATTCGTTGAATAAAACAAACGAGAAAAATCGAGAAAGAGTTTCTTCAAGAAAGTAAGTATCAACAATGATTACTTGAATTTTTTTTAAATGAAAAAAAAGCTACATAGTCAAAATGGTTCGTTTATTTAGAGATAAGCTCTCGAAAATATGTCTTATGAGGGTCTCTTAGGATCCTAGGTTTAAGACAGTGACAACATGTGAAATTTCGCATTGTATTATTCCTTATTTTTAATTTCAGTTCAAAAGCCAAAAAGGTTGCAAAGAAATTGAGTGCCAAAGCAAAGAAAAATACAAGTAGGTTATTTCGGTCTATTCAAATATACCTATGAAATACCAAAGTGTCATAAATCCTCCCTTGAAAGGACTAACTAACCACAGAAACAGGAAAGTGTGGCGATTTATTAATGAAAGTTCTAGTCCTTCCAGTTGGACACTATTAAATGCAGTTTGGATTTTTCTATGTTTTAGATGTTGCGAATGCTAATCCTCAAAATCCGACGCCAACAGTAAGAAAATTCAGAACATAAACTTTTCTATGAATAACCTTCTTAATGTGATACGAAATAACATTTCCTCTGTTTTGTTTAGGTACCCGACAATAACAATACGAGTGAAGAAATATTAGTCCCCAGTGCCCCAATTGCACCCAAACCTCAGACTGGGTATGTCTTTAATATATTAGGAGTTAAAATGAAGTATTGGGAGTAAAATTAATTTCTTAGTCCCTTATTTGTATGCTAATTGTTAAAAGTTAGTTTAGACCTTTGCAGTGATTGATTTCCACGAAAAATGCAAGTTCAATTACTGTATATCGCTGTTTTACAGATTATTTCACGCCAAATTTATACAGTTACGAAAGGAAAACTAGCAAACTAGCTTAATGTATCTGCAATCTTGAAATTGGTCTACAAGGAATTCGAAGTCTTTGACGATTTTTTCCAATACAATTCAATTTGTTTAGGTATGGTTTACGACGTAATAGTGGTGTTCGTACCACGCTTGGAGGAAAATACGACAAAAAATATTTAGTATTCGGTGATTCAACTCAATCAACAGAACCAGAGTAAGTGTATATTCTCTGGTGATATTCAACATTGATAATAAGTCGAGAGTGAAATTAATAATTTCATCTTTTACGGTTTCGTGTCGGAATACTCAAGGCGCTGAGCGCAGTAGTCCCGCCTTAACAGCCTGTCGATATTTGAAATTAAAAATCACTGTTAATACATTAAGAACACAGTCTTTGTGTTTCTAGAAAGACAACTTGATAATACCGTAAGGGAAAAAATTTTGGCGAATGAGCCAATTCGCCAATTTTGGCGCAATTTGGCGGAAATTATTTCGGCGAATCCAGTAAAAAATTGATTTGGTGGGAATTAATTTTGGCAAATCGGAAAAAATTATTTGTTAAAAAAATCTCCTTTGCAGAACATCTGAATGGTGTCTGAGCTTAACCACATTAATTTTGGCGAATGTCAAATTTTGGCGGGAATTAATTTTGGCGAATTCCTTAAAAAATGAATTTTTCCTCGATTCGCCAAATTCGCCAAATTTTCTTCCCGTCAAAATTTCTTCCCTTAAGGTAGTTCTGCCATAGAAATAAAGAGGGTATCTAGGATAAAATATGAAACCTGATCTTCAGTCAAAAAATTTTTTTTTGCATTGCCTTTAAAATATTTTTTTTCGGCATAAATGAAAGTTTTTTTTGCCTTGTCAAGATCTGAATACCCGAAATGATTTTTACTTGGATTTTTACCAGCCATTTCTTCTAGTTTACTAGGGTTAGACATACATTATATTAAAAAAATTTTGGACGTTATAAATTTCGGACGCTCGAATCGAAAAGGTCTGAAAATGAAAACGTTTGAAAATTTCCGTGTCCTAAAATTCAAATGTCCAAATTTTTTTAAACACTAATTTTTTTGTCGAAAATTTACACACATAATTTTTAAATGCCAAAAATCAGCAAAAACTATTTTTCATCGTTATCTGTGTCATCTTCAATAAAAATAACTTCAACAATTTAATTTTCTTCTTCTAACAGCTGTTGATTTGTTTCTATGTCAATTTCATCAGTTTCAATCATTATTTGGTTTATTATTATCCTCGATAATTTTTGGAAACATTTGAAGATTTGGGCATGTTTTTTTATCTAATTGATAGCTCTTGAAGCGTCTATTCTTCCTTTTTACAAAATCCGAGAAAACGTCCGAAAATAGTATAAAAACATCTGGAAATTTGGGGTCCGAAAATAAAAAAGTTGCATTTACTACAGGTGGTTAACCTGAAGAAGGGTTTGTTAATAGGGTGGAAAACACTACGGACTAGTTTGTAGTTAGTGAATAAAAGGAAAGATGTCTTTCTTGGTTTTGGCTTTTGATAATTATTCAACATCAACAAAGAAGCCTACGGAAGCCGAGAAGGGTCAACCCAAAATCTTTTTTGAAAACCCGAATTCTTTTTCAAAAACCCAAAATCTTATTTTAAAAAACCCAGAATCTTTTAAAAAAAACCGAAATCTCTTCTAAAAAAACCTCAAATCTTTTTTAAAAAAACCCAAAATCTTTTTTATTCAAAACCTAATATCTTTTTGAAAAAATGAAATTTTTTATATAACCCGGAATCCCTTTTTTAAAGGTTCTGCTCGCTTCTTTAATGACAATCTTAACGTCAACTTCTATAACTAGTCTTAAAGCAGCTTGGGATACATTTGTCGACCTCTTTTTCAATTGATACTGTTTTAAACGTCTTTTAAGAGTTCTGACACTCATTCCGATATTGTGGTATTTTCTTAAGAATACCACTATTGCATTATAAGGATAGTGTTTGTTGAAATAGTGCTCGATTATGTCCCTTTCTTCAGTAAGCTTTAGGACTATTAAATCACATTCGGAATTTTTTTCATTCCATAAGTTGAGCAAAAGAACGCATCATCATCAATGACAAAACCACAATTTGTGCAGTAGACCATCTTACTGTTTCTATTCTTTCCCAAAAATAATTATAAACTAAGTTAAGTAAGTGGCTCTCCTCTACAGTTTTGAATTGCAATATTGATTGTTTTGACATTTCGAAAGAAATTCGTTTAAAATTTTTTTGGGTTCATTTAAAAAGGCTTTGGGTTCGTTTTAGAAGATTTTGGGTTTCTTTAAAAAGATTTTGGGTTCATTTAAAAAGATTTTGGGTTCATTTAAAAAGATTTTGGGTTCATTTAAAAAGATTTTGGGTTCATTTAAAAAGATTTTGGGTTCATTTAGAAAGATTTTGGATTCGTTTCAAAAGATTTTGGGTTTGTTTAAAAAGATTTTGGGTTCGTTTAAAAAGATTTTGGGTTCGTTTTAAAAGATTTCGGGTTTTCTAAAAAAGATTTTGGGTTGAACCTTCGCGGCTTCCGTAGAAGTCTGTTGTCGATAGTTAACATACGCGATGGTTGAACCTGCCTTTGATGAAAAAATTATTTTCTTTTGTCTTTCCTATAGAACGCATTTCTTAGCACTACAAATCAAGATTTTACAAATTGGCCTTGACGGATTATTAAGCACAGCAGAGGTAACATTTGATTTATATAAAAGTACTAAAGTTAATGTTTGCAGAGAAATTGAGGATGTTCTATAACGGAAGCCAGTACCTCGACTTTCATCTACAGTTTCAAAAGTATAACCTTATCCAGAGAAAGTTTGATTAGATTAGTTTGCTCAACCAAATTTGGCTGGAACTAAATTAGTCATGGGGAAGACTTGTTTAAGCGTCTTTAAGCCTAATGTTTTGTGCGATATTTAATGTTGTATGGTGAAAAATAAAAAATGAAGAAAGTAGAGAAACTTCATTAATTACTTATTGCTAACCCAAAATCAAAACAAGAGAATGCCCGAGATTGTTCTATCAATTAGACTTTCCCCTCTTCACCCGAAGAAATCTCCTGTTTCATGTTACGCTTTAATGAAATAAAAATTAAAGATTGAATTTAAATTACCCTTACCTTAATAAAGAAGTAATATTTGAGTTATAACACTCAGTGCTCAGTGATGATTATTATGACGGAAGACATTATTTCTTTGCCTCAGACTGTCAATATTTTTCCCATCAATTCACCAACATCAATCGCTGACCACGATAGTGACAATTGATTCCGATATTTTACTCTTTTTGTTGTTTTTTAGTGTGCTCAATGTTCACCTGTTACTCATCTGAAAGAACGACTCAATAGTAAATCAATAGCGTTTACCAAATTTTGGCATTTTGCAATATAAAGGCCTTTCAGGTGAACATTGAACTCGTTGCAAGCCCCTGCCAGGAAGCCTAGACGAGTGAAATTATTTTAGGGAAAAAGCATGGAGTCCACTTTGGGAATAGGGAGTGCGGGGCTCAGGGTACTAAGATTAAGCTGACCTTTGAAACCACCAATGTTTATTATGTGAGGCAAAGAAACATGACGGATCAATTCTTACCAAGACAACTGAACTTCTTATGATCTTAGGAAAAATTTGATGATAAAAGTTGTCATTTCTGTCTTTTCAGTTATATTATCGCCAGAAAGGTCAACGCTCACCAACAAGAAATCAAGTGATCAACGAATCTTTTGACGCATGCGCAGATTCCCTCATCCAGCGTTTGAAGAAATACAAAACACAAACAGAAGCTTACCATAACGACTGTATCCAAGGTAACCTAAATAATAGCAATCATTGAAACGTTACGCGAAGAATCATATTTTTCGGAAACAAACATTACCTCTTTTATAATGTTCTTCTGAAATTATTTTAGACTCCCTTATAAGAGGTATAAAAAGGGGCATATTTGTGAAAAAAACTCCAACGAAAAAGGCTCCAACGTTGCCTTGCATTGTTCTGGTCAAGACTTCTTGATGACAATAAAATATCTTTACCAAAGTATTTGGTTAAATGATATCGCGAAATTATTATTTTTTTGATAAGTTTATTTCTATAATTTTCGTCCAGTTCAAAGCAGTTTATCTTTGTCAGTTGCTGGATCAGATCAGAGTCATCTGATATTATTTTACTTTCAGAATTTCGTGCACAAATCAAAGAATTCAACGGTCATCTTAAAGGGCTACCATCTTTGTTGATGTCAGCACTTTCTACGAAACATCACAACATGTCAAAAGATGCCCAACAAGAAGTACAAGATACACTTGATCATAAAATTGAATACAGTTCAAAAATCAAAGTAAGTTTGTTTCACAACGCAAAATCCTACTAATGCGGTGATGATATTGTCGTCCGTCAACTTTAGTTCGGTCGTATATTCTATATTAGTGAGGTTAAGCAAACCAAAATCTACGACGTACCGTCA
>JAUBWS010111309.1:0-10053 GCA_032270445.1 Darlingtonia californica
TAGTCTCCGTGTCTCCACTTCCACTTTCGTTTTCTTCTGCTCCTGAACCACTGCCGCTGGCACCGCTTCCTGTTGCACTTTCGCTCTCGCTTTGACTATCGCTTTCAGTGCCGCTTCCGCTTCCGCTGCCAATACCACCACTCCCACTTTCTACTTCATCACCTCCACTGCCACTTGCTTTTACACTGCCGCTTCCACTTGTGTCACCTGATTCCCCACTACCAACGCCACTTTCTTCCGTCGAATCATCGTCTTCACCCTCAATATCTTGATTTTCTTCAGCCTTTATGCTAAGTAAAGCTTTTCCTGGCACTGAAATTTGTTGGAACATCTTAACAGTAGTTTGTTGTTGTGGTTTAACCGCCGGTTTTTTACTTGGAACATATTTATAAGCCACTCTGTTCGCTTTAGCTTTTTGTAACCCCGGTTGTGAATTTAATTGAGGTTGTTTATATTCTAATTCAGTACCATCGAAATTCAACTTCTGTTGTTGCGCGTGTGCTAGTTTTTTCTGACTTGTGTCAAATTTATTATCAAGTTTTGGCTTCTCTTGTTTTGGTTGTTTTATTTGATTTTGATACGATTCAAATTCATCATCATTTGTTGGCTTCTGTTGTTTTGATTGTACAGGTTGGTTTGGATATGATTCAAAACCTTCATCAAATGCTTGCTTCTGTTGCTTAGACTGAATGGGTTTGATTTGATTAGATCCAAATTTATTATCAAGTTTTGGCTTCTCTTGTTTTGGTTGTTTTAGTTGATTTTGATACGATTCAAATTCATCATCATTTGTTGGCTTCTGTTGTTTTGATGGTACAGGTTGGTTTGGATATGATTCAAAACCTTCATCAAATGCTTGCTTCTGTTGATTAGACTGAATTGGTTTAACTTGATATGATCCAAATTTATTATCAAGTTTTGGCTTCTGTTTTTGAGGTTGTGATGGTTGACTTTGGTCCAACTCAGATTCATCATTAAACTTTACTGTCTGTTGCTTGGACTGAGTGGGTTGTCTTGGAGGTGATCCAATTTTATTGCCAATTTTTGGATTCTGTTGTTTAGATTGTGTTGGTTGACCTTGATACAATTCAGATTCATCATCAAAATCTAGTTTCTCTTGCTTGGAATGGATGGGTTTGCTTTCATATAATTCTAACTTTTCATTGAATTTTAGTTTCTGTTGTTTTGAGTGAGTTGGCTTGTTTTGATATGATCCAATTTTGTTACCCAGTTTTGGCTTTTGTTGCTTAGGTTGTGTTTTTTGACTTTGATCTGATTCAAATTCATCATCAACCTCGAGTTTCTGTTGTTTGTTCTGAATGGGTTGTACATAAGGTGATCCAAATTTATTGTCAAGTTCTGGCTTCTGTTGGTTAAGTTGTGTCATTTGACTTTCATCTGATTCAAAGTCATCATCAACTTCAAGCTTCTGTTGTTTAGCCTGAGAGACGTCACTTTGATATTGCTCAAATTTATTATCAAGTTTTGGCTTTTGTTGTTTAGGTTGTGTTGGTTGTTTTGGTTTACTTTGATATGATTCTGATTCATCGTCAAATTTGAGGTTTTGCTGTTTAGTTTGCGTGGGTTGGCTTTGATATGTGTCAAACTCAGCATCTTCAATGTTAGGCTTATATTGTTGAGTTTTTGTTAGTTGATTTTGATATTTTTTCAGTTTATTATCATTGTATTTTACCCATTGTTTTTGGGTTGGATGGCTTTTGTATTGTTTTAACTTGTCATTGCTGTATTTCTGCTGATGTTGAACTCTTGGCTTCTTGCTTTTATTGATATTGTATTCTTTCTTGCCTAAATCTTTTTGCTTCTCTGGTAGTTTCTTGTTGATTTTCTTTTTCTTTGCTTGTGGTTTTTCAGTTTCGCTTGTTTTTCTGGTTTCTTGGTCTTCTTCGTCGTCGTCTTCTCCTCCTTTTCTCCTTTCCAATTCTTGATCTTCTTCGTAATTATCCATCAAATTGCTATTCATGGAGAAGAATTGATTATTGTTTGAATCTTGATAGATGTCTCTGTCATCGCCACCATCATCTTGTGTTATCTCTTCTTTCTTTATACCACTCTCACCACCATCACTACTTCGCTCAGGATAGCCATCGTAATCAGATTGCATTTCATTTTCAGCTGCTTCGAGAATCTCATCATTTTCGTTGCTAGCAGGGAAAGACATCATGTCTTTGGCAAATAATCCTTTTTCAGAGTTCTCGTCTTTATTGAAAAATTGATCATCCTGATCTTGGAAAATGCTACCATCGTAATTTACCATGAAACGTTTGTTGGATTGACGAGATTCTCCTGGGAGAGTGGTCTTTTTAACAGCTTTTTCGGTTTGATTAGATATTGCAGGAATCTTGGATCTTCTTTCACTTGTTTTAACTTCCTTAAAAATCAAGTTGTTATTATGTTTTAACAGGGACACCGATTCACCATCAGGATATTCACTTCCGTCATCAATCATCAATTTTCTTCGACTTTCCAAATGGTCTCTTTTGTTTCCAATTTCATCTGAGAAATGGTAGATATGGTGAAGCCAGGAAGTCGGTCTGGATATAATGGTTTTGGCTACCTCAGACATTGTGCTTGGATTGAGTGATCCATTAGTTGGCTTACTATCTTCGGGTATTGGGTTGCCTTTCTTAAGTGCAGCCAGTATTCGGGTGAGTTCGTCCATATCCTCTATTTTGGTGTTTTTGATATCTTGTAAAGGCTTTATATTGTCTTTCTGGGCGTTAAATACGACAGATTTCTCGCCAAGTTTTTTATCGTTGGCTTTCAAAGAATCTTCAAAATCTTTTTCTGAAGTTTTTGGAAAATTATCGAAGTGTTTGTTAAAATTCTTAACGTTATATTGCTCTTGTATACCAAATTTATTGAAGGTTTCACCATTGTCAATATCATTACTAGAATCTTGATTCAACGCTGAACTTGGATTAGGAGTAATTACTGTTTCATTTTTCTTGATATGGTTAATATCCAACACTCCATTTATATTCGAATCAGCCATTACGCCATTTCCGCTAATAGAATCAGATTCCACTGTTCCACTTCCGCTCGCATCATCTGTTTCGACACCGCTTCCATCTATGAGATCGGTTGCACCACTTCCACTTCCAAATGATTGGTCAATTACATTTTTCCCATGGATAAGATGCTCATTAACAGCATTCATTTGATCGTTCAATGTTTTTTCTTCATTTTCTACTCCGGTTTGCCAGTACATAGGAGGCTTCCCCATTCCGGCAGGTGGCTGAACTTCAAGGGATGTTTTGACTTCTCTATGTGTAAATTGGTTAGATTTTTCTTTGGTTTGATCATGATTTGCTTCATTTACTGGCCAGATATTCTTATACACATGTGGTTTTCCCATTCCTGCAGGTGGTTGATTCATTACTTGAGGTTTCCCCATCCCCGCAGGTGGCTGGGCTTCTGGATTAACAATCGGAATTTTGACCGGATGAGCAGAGTTTAAGACATTTGGTTTCGCCATGCTTACTGGTGGTAGGGCGCCTGGAGAATTTTTGGCTTGTGTATTGGCTATACTCTTAGTAGCACTTTGTTTAGACGTTTTGATTGGTTTGTTAAGATTTTGTGTGATGTTCCAAACACGGTTAATTGTATCTTCACCTTCTTCAATCTCATCTGTCAAACCAGAATGTGTCTTTTGGATTTCCCTACTCATTCCCATCCCTTTTTCATGACCAACTTTATTTGTAGGCTCTTCAATCTTCTTCAAACTCACGATTTCTGAGCTCAAGTCTTTATTGATTTTCTTTAGTTGGTAATTTGTGTTATTTTTTACTGCTGTCAGGTTCTTTGAAATCGATGTTCCATTTGATGTGAGTGTTGGTGTCTGAAGGGTAAATGTCTGACTTTGTTTCATCTTTGGTAAATCCGAGCCAGAGCTTTCGTTTTCATTGTCTTCGTCACCGCTTTCGTTTTCGTTGTCTTCGTCACCGCTTTCATTTTCGTTGTCTTCGTCGTCATCGTTTTCTTCACCAGTCGTAGTTTCACTATCTTCTTTGTTTGCTTTTGACAAATGAAGTGTATTTGAAGATGATGAATTAGATTTAGGATTTGGAGAGCTATTTTCTGGATTTTGTGGAGCCTCGATGGTTATTGCCTTGAACTCGTGCAAGTTTGAAGGTTTCTGTTTTGTATACAAGTTGATTTCCCCTTCGTCATCCTCATCGTTAACTTGAAGTGCTGTTTTATTTGAGGTAGTTGAAGAATTTCTAGATACAGGTTTTTCATTAGTTTCATTATCACCGCTGAAATAAGTGTTCCAGTATAGCATGTCCATACCACTGGAATCTGTGGTTTCATTTATAGATTGTCCAGAAGATTCGTTAGTTGTCTCTTCCGGTGCAGGAGGATCTTCTAACGAAGAAATGTTCATTTTAGCTGCTGCTGAAGCTTTTGCCAACGGATCTAATAGAGAAATATTCGTTTTGACTGCTGCTGGTGAATTATCTGTCAAAGGATCTTCTAAAGAAGAAATATTTATTTTCATACCCACTGGTGAAACATGTAAAATTGCTTTCTTGTCCTTTGTTTCATCTTCATTATCGTCCTCTGATTGGCCACTTTCACCTATAGTATCCCCAGATTGGCCATTTTCTTCTACATTATTGTCCTCTGATTGGCCGCTTTCTTCCACAGTATTGTCCTCCGATTGGCCACTTTCTACAGTGTTGTCCCCTGATTGGCCACTTTCTTCTACATTAGTATTATCTGAATCACCACTTTCTTCTTCATCGCTTTCATTTGAAGTTTCATCTGTTTCTGTTGACAATTTTCCATTGTTTACATTTTGTTGTATTTGACCACCACTTGGCATGGGTAAGGTTTTATAGCTATTTGTCCGAAGACTGTTTATGTTATTCGAAGCAGCTGGAGTATTTTGTTGAGATATTTGGTAATTCAGTGCTCTATTGGCTTGATTATACTGGTTTGTTGGGTTTTTAGCTGATGAGGTTGCATCTTGATTTTGAATTGAAAGTTTGTTTGCATTACCGAGAACATTATTTAAATTCTTACCAGCCAATTTATCACCTTGGGTTGGTCCATTATTAGTAATCGTAGGATTTTGCAATGATAAATTTGATGGTTTCGGTTGAACCTGCTTTGTCTTTTCTATTGAATTAGATTGTTGCTTCGTAAAGTCTGTTTCTTCAAGATCATCAGATACATCATTGTCGGCTGATGTTTCCTCTTCGACAACATTATTTAAATTCTTACCAGCCAATTTGTCACCTTGAGTTTGTCCGTTATTTATAATCGTAGGGTTTTGCAATGATGAATTCGATGGTTTCGGTTGAACCTGCTTTGTCTTATCTATTGAATTAGATTGTTGCTTCGTCAATTCTGTTTCTTCAAGATCATCAGATATATCGTTGTCGGCCGATGTTTCCTCTTCTTCATTTGAGGTATCTTCCTTTTCTCCTTGAATTACTGCATCATTTGCTTCACTTTCTTCGGTATTTCCTGGTGTTTGGTTATCTTCTGTGGATGTTTCTTCGTTATCATTCTCTTCAGTTTCAGCTTCATCTTTCTCTTGATCTTGTTGTTTATTAGCGTTGCTCAAGGCTGGAGTTGGTTTAAACGACCAGGTGTTGCTATTGTTGTTGGTTGTCGTCTGCGAGTTGTCTGTCCATGGAGAATAATTGTTGGAGTGTTGTAAGGTTTGATTTACTGAAAAATTTTTCTTTAACTTCGTACTGTAGCTGGTACTAGCAGTTGGTCGCATGAGCTGGATTTTGGTAGTATCTTGTCGCTCTTGCATAAGAGTAGATGTGCTTCTTGTTGTAACTGGTATTGCCGTTGTTGTCAACGGTACCGTTACACTTCCTGCACCTTCAGATTTGAATAGATTATTGTTAGGAAGCTTGTTGGGAACCTGTTCATGATCTGTGTTCAAAGGAGTTTTGTTTGAATTTGTTAATTCATTAAAAAGCTGATCTGAAAACGTTTTTTGGAGTGATGGAGTGTTGCTGGAAGAATTTTTCAATGGAACTTTCTCAGCAACTGTTTTTTGTGGATTAGAATCTGTTTTTACTTTCAGTGGATTTTGACTTGAAACTGCTTTCGAAGGATTTTTACTAGAATCTGTTTGCGAAAGAGATTCATTTGAAACTGCCTTAATTGGATTTTTGCTTGCACCTGTTTGTGACGAAGCATGACCAGAAACAGCTTTAAGTGGATTTTTATTGGACTTAGTATTCGAAGCTGAACCAGAAACTGCTTTCGATGGATTTGTACTTGAATCTGTTTTCAATTGACTAGAAGGTATCTTTACTGACTTTCCGTCAGACTCTGTTTTAGTGGGAGCTTTACCTGGAACTGCCTTTAATGGTCGTTTGTTAGTCTCTGTTTTTGAGGGAACTTGACCAGAAACAACATTTAGTGGATTTTTATTGAAATCTGATTGACTAGAAACCGCTTTCGATGGGTTTTTGCTGGAATCTGTTTTCAGTTGACCAGGATTTACCTTCAGTTGATATTGGTTAGACTGTGGTTTTGAGGGAGCCTTACCAGGTAATTCCTTTTGTGGAGGTTTGTTGGACTCTGTTTTTAAGGGAGATTGACCAGGAGCCAGTTTCATCGGAGATTTGTTAGAGTCTGTTTTCGAAGGTCCTCTTACAGGAGCTGGCGTATGCGGAGTTTCGTTTGATTCCATTTTTGGAGGAGCTTGACCAGGAACGGGCTTCAATCTGTTCGCGTTGGAATCAGTTTTCAGTTGCTCTAGGCCAGCGGATTTTAGCGGAGTTTTGTATGAATGTAATTCCAATTGATCTAGACCAGCGGCTGTAAGTGGTGCTTCTCTTGAATCTATTTTCAATTGATCTAGACCAGCTGGTTTCAGGGAAGTTTCTTGGAAACTTTTTTTCAGTTGATCTAGTCCGACTGTTTTCAGTGAAGTTTCGTGTTTTTCTTCAGAACCACTCGAATCGTCACTTTCGTTTTCTTCTTCAGAACCACTCGAATCGTTACTTTCATTTTCATCATATTTGATTAGTTTACTGCTTTCTTCATTTTCTTTGTTCTTAACTTTTTCTGGTTTCCCTTTGACATTTTCATTACTATCGATTTTGAGTTTAATGGGTGTCTTATTACTTTTTTGGTCTTCGTTAGCATGTTTCTCATCTTCTTCATGTTCAATCCCCATGAGATCTGTGTTGTTGGTATCACCGCGATCTTTATTTCCACCCTTGGTTGCATTGTTGTTTTCGGGTGAAGAATTCTTCTGTTGCGTCACTGTATTTATTCGATCACTGTAAGTTTGAGCTGCTTGATTTAATTGTGAGTTTGTAACAGCTGGATTGTTGTACCATTGGCTTGTCTGATAGTTTGCTTCCTGCTCATTTTGTTGTACAGTTTTAAAATATTGTTCATTTGGTTGATATTTGGTAGCTTGCTGATTATTAGTAGCTTGGTAACTTAATTGCTGATAATTGGTTTGTTGCACTTGTGGCTGTTGTTGGTTATACCTCTGTTTAAATGTACCGGCAGTGTTTTGAACAGCTGGATATTGCTGGTAACTATTTGCAACCATTTGGTATCGATTCGGATATTGAGATGTTTGGTAATTGCTTTGCTTTGTAGAAACATCGTTGTTTTTGTAGTTGATAGTTTTATCTGTTTCATCTTCATTGTCAGCACTACTTTGACTTTTATCGTTGTCATCTTTGCCATAATTTTCATTCTTCATAAGACTTTTCTCACCACTGCCATCATCTGTTGTTGAACCACTATCTTCTAAATCAGCACTTGCATCATCTTCATCAGAAAAATCGTTAAAGTTATGTGGGTGTACTGCCCCTGCAACCCCATCATTATTGACTTGCAATTTAACAGGTGTTTTGGCTTTTTCTCTGTTACTTTCCTCAGAGTTATGATCACTTGCCACCTTTCTGTTTTGACGATTTTCATTTTGATTCGATTTTCTGTTTTCCTTGTTCAAGGCAGTTTTGTTTTGTTTCGATTTGTTTGGTAAATCTGTGATATTCTTGGAATCGTGTTTCTTTGGTGTTAATGAGATATCAGGACCTGTACGAAAATTAAGGCTCATTTTTGTAGTGAAGAATTCAAGTCCTTAAATATCCTGTATACGGAAATTCGATAAAGTTTAGAGGAATATTTTTTCTTGTCTAGATGTAAGCTTTGTCATGCAAAGTGCTGAAATTAACCTTGTCGGAAATCTAAAGAAGTACAGTGCATTCGGGACGATCTGGGTTATAAATAGATTTAAGTACATTACCAAAGCAATTATTCCTGTAAGAATACATAACATTTTAATTGTTCAGATAAACGACCAACCAAATCACATTGCATTTCCTTTCATTTGTCAAAACTCCGTCCTTAGTGAAAATCCCTAGGAAAGTCTTTGATTTTTTCAATAAGTTTTGCATAAATTTCTATGCTTGCGCTTGCTATTAGTAGAGTTTTCTCTGTTAGTGCGTTTTTTATTTTGTTCAAGATATTCAAAATTGAAAAATTAGCAAGATCACCTGGTATTTAAAATTTCGAACCTAACAAGGTTTAATGTTATTAAATCTTTTCATCGTATAGATACCAATAAAAGTTTGAGCATCCGCCTAAATCTTTCTGAGAAATACCTTCCAAAGTAATTAAACGATTGTGAAAAATGTACTTTTATATAATTTCATATCGCACATCGTGGGAAATTGTTAAGTAGATTACATACACCCTTAATAACCTGTCACTGTAAAAATCATTTTCACATACGAAAGTCGTGAGAGAATTTTAAAAGTTTTTCATCGTACAGATACCCAAAACACTCTCAACATTCCCTGAACATTTTCTAAGAAATGTCTTTTTAAAGTAATTTGGAAGGTTACAAATAATGTACTTCAATAGATTTGATATTGTATTTTGTAGGAAATTATTCTAAAAGTAGATTACGCCCCTAACGTGTCACTTTACAAATCAATTTCACATACGAAAGTAGTGGGAGAATCTTACGTTGATCTTTTCGATTTGTAATGAATGCTATGTCAGCATTTGCATCTTCGGAGTGAGCTATTTGACAGGAATCATCATTCGGACATCCAAGTGTAAAACATTTTCCACTTTTTAACATTGCCAAATCACATGTGTTCGTCTGACAACATTCTTCAATACACCCTTCCATCGTGTTGATATCATTGTGAACAGTTCTTGATTGTCCATCGTTTTCCAAGTAAACATTACTCAGAATCCCACCATGCTCACATTTATTTTTGTCTAAGGTAAAAGAAGAATAAGTTGAAAGATTCTCAGTGTCTGTATCGGCGAGGGGGTCTTATCAGGTCTTATTTCTTCATTTTTCGCTTAGTGAACTAGGATCGAACCTGAAACCTTTCCTTTTTCAGGCTGCTGCACTACTGGATTAAATACCCTATCCTGAAAAATTTTGGTGCTGGTTTGATTTGGTGCAAAACGAACTTAAAAGACCAACTATAGTCTAATTGGCGCGTTGGCGATTTCAAGGCATTTATGCTAAATTTTCTCCGCGTCAAAATTCTCCAATTATCATCTTATAATCATCCCAACTCTCAAATAGTCTGAATAAAGGCCGTATTTGCGCAAGGGATCATTTTTCTTTATTTCTATTCCAGTGTGATGATTTCCGCCGAGTATAAAGGGGCTATTGTTTTGATAACAATAAATGAATAGACAATAGATATTTACTTTAGATTTTCCTGTCATTTGATCGGTCCACTGAAAATAGCACGCAAAATTTCGCGAGGAAAAGTTGAAAATTTTGAATTTTTTATTAGAGATGAAATTCCGCCAAAGTTGTCACGTGAGCATGCGCTGAAGGTAAAAACTTTACGGAAATTTGCTTAGAGTGGAAAGTTCCACCGAATGGAAAACGGTCGAATAAAATATAATTTTTTTCTTTCTTTTTCAAATTTACATCTTGAATTGATTTGATTGCATGCTATGAGAACATAGTCCATAAAAATAACGATGCTTGGACTTAGTTAGAAGTTTAGAAATTTATTTTAATCTCAAATTAAGATAAATTTTGAGTACACTTAT
>JAUBWS010111331.1:0-10053 GCA_032270445.1 Darlingtonia californica
AATTGTAATATTGAGGATGTTTTTTCATCGGAATAAGAAAAGCAAAATCAATATTGATAACCAGATTTTTAAATTCTTTACCATTCCAAAGAAGAGTTGTTGTAAGTGCGGTTTGATTGCTAGGTTGAAACTCATGCAAAGTAGTCTTTGGAATTATACTTAATTTTGGTACCAGACTTTCATCTTGGGCATCTTCGATTTCCTTGTTGAGAAGCTCTTTTAAGGTATCTTCAATTATTTTTTTCAACTCTCTAAAAAGTTCCTTCATAGTAGATCGTTGTGGTGAGGGGGCAAATGGTGCTCTGGTTTCTTCCCAATTCTCACCATCGCAGTATTTTTCTTCACGTTCAGTGAGCTCTCCAAATGCAATCCTCTCTTGTTTAAGCATGTTTGTCATATCTGGTAAAATGTCATTCATTACAGCAATATTTCAATTCTGTAATAGATGGTATCATCCTCAGTCTCACCAGAGGCACTAGAGACAGCAGAGAAGAATTTTTCGTTTATAGCTTCGTTTAGTGCGTTATTTTGTAAGTAGTGTTCAAGGTTGACATATTGTGATAGGTTAGATAGGATGATGTTGTAATCAAATTCATTCGAATACCACTTTTCAACTCTTCAGAACTGCTTCCAACTCTGACTGAAGAGCAGTTCTCCAAAACGTTACCTTTTCTGCAAAGAATATTTGTCATTTCGATGACAATATTATCTAATGTTTTGGATATGAGTTTTGATTCTAAGGTATCAGGAAATTTTGCTTCATACTCAGAAACACTTTTAAGATATGAAATGAAAGAGATTGAGATTGGAGTTGACCAAATTACTTCTTCTGCAAGCATTCATTACTTCCATACCCAGTCTGTATTCTAAACCCCTCGTCTTTTCCTCATGTATTATTTATTTGTTCAACACTATTCTTTGTAAAACTCCAATTTGATAAAGGATTGGATGGACGCTGAAACCATTTCAAATAAGTCTCATTGTTCACTCTGTTGCAAATGGCCATGATTTCAAAATAATTTACCTAAAATGTAAACAAAGGAAGTTTACAGGATCGAAAATGGAACACAATTGTATTCAATTTTCGCTGATATGGTCATTAAACAAACACCAGATATTTTAGAAAAAATAAGGTATCAAGTGTATCTGATTATAGAGAAAACCAATGATCAATATACAGTGTGTATCAAAAAGACTCATCCAAAACTTTTCAACGCTTATCTTTCCGCAAACATTTGTCAAATTATTGCGAAAAAATTTCAAAAACGAAATAACAATTCTTCCAAAAGTTATCTAAGAAAAACTTTTTGCTTAAGACCATTGTTTCCTTAAAGATTAATGAAGCTAAATCCGTTAAGACTTTAATCGGCTTTGTTTTGGCATATAAAAATCACAATAATTTGATAAGTATTTCCAGAAAAGTAAGCTTTGAACCATTTTAGGGTATTTTTTTTGATACACACTGTATTATCATAGTCATTACAAAATTTTCCAGTCTGGAAGGCTTTTGTTTTAATCGATTGTCAACATTATAAGCTTGCGCCCAAAAAATTAGTTTGTTTTGCTCTTTATTTAATCAGATGTCTTAAAAATTGACAAATCGCAAAGAGATGTGTTGATAACGTGATCAAGAATTGAGCAAAACAAATACTGTCAATTGTAAATATCCAAATAACCTACAGTACCGGATCCAACAAGTGCCATTCAAAAAGGTTGTAAATTATTATAACTATATTCATTTTTCCAATTTCATTCATTAGTTAAAAGTGATATCTCTATATCTGATGCTGAAATAGTTCTTAACAATGTTCTTAGATAAAGTACAACTTATGATGAAGTGAATCTATCATAATTAAAATGTTTTAATTATAGTATTCCATCACCAAATAATCGACCTATATCTCCTCCTTCATCGACCACTGATTCGTTATCAAAAAACCATTAGTAAGAACGACTATCCACATAATTTATAACTGGTTAACTGAGAGATTAGGTTAAAGTAACTCTGACAGTAGGTCTGGCAAAAGTTTTATAACTTTAACCATCCACCTTTTATTTAATGCTGATCGTCAATCTGGTTTAACTCGGACTCCAATAGACAAATGTTACTCCCGAGTGTTACTTTAGAGACGCAGTTGATTAAGTGATTTTCTGCTTCCTTAAATTCAATAATCCTTATTCACGTGATTCATTATATATTTATTTATTTATTTATTTATTTGAATTTACCCAGGATAGCCTCTTCAGTTCTCTTTGAACTGTTATTAATAAGGGTCCTGCCTTCCTGGAAATACCTACAGGGAACCTTGTGGAATTAACGGTGAGGTAAGTTTCACCACCAAAAGCCTCGTGCCGGCGTTGGAATTGGGACCCCTGAGCTCTAAGCTCTGCGCGTTAACCACTCGGCAATGGATCCACAATTATTCAGCGCGGCTTAAGTATATCATTTGTTTCTAGCCTAAGATTTTGGCTTTTTACTTACTTTTTAGATGACTTGAAATTCTGATTACATTTGAGGTTCTTCAACAGCCTTTTTTTGCAAGCTCAAACTTTTGTATCTAAAGCTATTCGATTTCATTTAGTTTAAAATTCCTGGACATGTGCTCTAGAGAAAATGCACAAAGGCATTCCTGGGACACTCATTTCAATTAATTTGTAATTATTATTTGCATCTACATTTTCTAATCTAATTAAGGATTGTACTCGTATGAAATAAAATGAGAAAAAACCGATAAGAAGTGTTTATCGAAGAATAATAATTTATCGTTCAACCTTTTCTATTAAAGATGACTTTGAAGATTTGGATTTATATTCTCGTTTGCGTGACTAGGTACTTTTCTCTATTTTTCGAGGATTAGAAGGTTTTATGCAAGAGCTATGATGTAAAATATTACGTATGTTAATCTCTAACAAAAAATTGCGATTCTAACGATGCCAAATATGTATTAATGCTATTTCATTTTAGGTAAAATTTGATTTTCTTACGCTAATCAACGAACGTTTTTTCCTTTTTATAATAAAAAATGTATTTTTTTGACCCGAGCCTCAATTTTCTTAGCAAAATGTCTGATAGTCTAGGGGTCAGGGGTCAAACCTTGACAGTCAGGTGGCAAATCCTACCTTTACTAAATTGTACACATTCCATTGGACTTTCAAATATCATTTTTGTAATTTTGAATGTTTTTTACAGACCAGAATGCTCATTTTTTACTGTCAAAGACAAAAAAACCTATTTACCAATTATGAAAAAATACTTGCACCAGTGGATAGGTCTTAGATAGCCTATACCTAAGCGCACAATTTCTTCAAAATCTCAGTAATTCTGGGCTTAGTATCAAACGCATGGTCAAAATAACAATTAAATTCTCGTGTTGTTTCTTTACGGCAATTTTATAGTTTTCATGTTTTACCGAGTTCTTCCATTTATAGCAAAGATAACAGTTTTATTGTTTTCAATCATGACCATGATGACAACGACAGGGTTGTTACAGTCATAGAAAGTCATGGAATGTCAGGGAATTCTGAAGCAAGTCAGGGAAGAATTTAAAAAAGTCAGGGAAATCTTCTGAATCTATTTTTTGTTGTGATATTGTTTTATTGTTTTCACTTTTAAGCTTTATGTTAGCCTAGTTAGCTTTATATATAGTTTAACAATATTTCAAGTGTTTAAAAATGCTTATCAAACGATTATATAGAAGAGGTACTCCCGAGGAAGAGGGGGGAGAGGGTGGGTTAATTTAGACAGTAAAAAGGTCAGGGGAAAATTGTGTTTATTCGGTATAGGTCAGGGAAAATATCTATAGGTGCCAGGTCTAAGGTCAGGGGGAAAATACTATATTTAATAAAAAAGTCAGGGAAATCATTCACAAAAATTATGTAGCAACCTTTAACGAGGTGGTAATAAAAATACAAGGAAAGCATGCATTCCAACGTTGTGTATTTTTGTAAAAATTTAGAAAAGTTTGAAAAATATTTTGAAGTCGCAGGCCGCGGAACAAATTTTTTTTTAGGAATTTGAAAGGACCATAGTTGAAGAAATTATTAGGGGTGGCTCTAGACTCTAACGTGGCCATATGTACGCAAATGCTATTGTAACATAAACAAACATTATATGACCGACATCAACAAACGAGGGTTTCTTGGCTCTGATTTGACACAGAAGATCTTGTTTACTTACAAAAAAAAACATTTTTTAGCGACCATAAAGACTTCACAGCCTGTATTCAGGCTAAGTCTTGCAGAGTAAATGAAAAAATCGTATAGTTTGTTAATTTGTGACCTTTGGTTGCGGAGATATTGACCTTTTTAGAGCCGAAAAAAGGTTAAGATAAACGATTTTAGGTATTTTGTGAGAGAGAGAGAGAGAGTAATCCGTCCCATGCTGCGGGAATCGGCCTAGAAATAGTTATAATATATAAATTATATATGCATACTTCTAGGAAATCATTGCGCTAGACGTCAGAAAATTGTTTGACCGTTTATAACAATTAATTACTTGGAAAAGGAAGAGGAAAGATCATAATTTTTCTTTCATTTGAACAAGTAACATGAATTTCGACAAAAATATCAAGAAACCTGTGACTGACCCTGTCATAGAAAATTAAAGAAAATGTAAAAAACATTTCTACATGAAATTTTGTTCAAATTTAAAAACATTCATTCAGTCCATTCAGCATGTTTCTTACATAAAAAAGTTATCTGTTCTGGTATGGTCCAAAAGATGACCTGGAACTGGCAAATGTATTTTTATTAATTAGCATAATGAGTAAAAACTAAAAATATCAAAACAACCAAGTATCCTGGTGACTTTAAGCTGGAATTAGGGGTCACTTCCACGAGCGCCTATCCGAGCGAGCTGCGCGACTGATATAAAAAGCTAAAAAGACCCTGGGATCGAGATTGTAAGGTTTGTTTATCAGTTGGCTGAGAGGCCAGACGATCATTAATCTCCTCTCATAATGTTTCATTTCGTTTCCCATTTGCCTATCTCCGCTAATATTTACGCCCTCATCATAATAAGACTCGTCCTGTCAAGGTTGAGAAACTCGCACTCGTTAGCCTCGCTTTGAAGTTAAACTTAGGATACATGGTTTCATCTTTCATCCTAAAACATGCAACGTGGTTTGCATAGAAAGTACGCTCGAGAACCACGTAGCAGTTTTCGTACGTAATAAAGATATTTTGATATCATAATTTCAAAAAGAACTTTTAAGTGGTCCTTCTCATTCCGCAGGCGGCAACCCGACCTTTCCCATAGACTTCTTCGTGCCATCAATAGATAATATTTAGTCATATAGAATTGTGCCTTTTTGTGTGATTTTCTCCTTACTTGTCAATGAAAGTATCATTCATCATCAAAAAGAAGGTTTTAATGCAGTTTAATACAGTTTATCAATTAGACATAACCAAATTTACAGCCGTGTTTGAACAGACCTTAACCTAGGATTACTTTTTTGTGCTGATGAAATTTGAGCTGGCCGCTCACCTTCCGTTGACTTTTTTGGCCCCAAAGTACCACTGCGTTATACCATGTTTGAATTTGGTTGCATGTGTTGTGGAAAGGAAAGGAAAAGCATCCTGGAGTCGAAGTTGGGGTGGAGAATGGAAATACTTTTTTGTCTTCAGCTACAGGGTATCTGGGAAAAAAACAAATTTGATGTTTACATACTACCAAAGTCTTCGTGGAAACCGACCTATATCCAGCTTTTATCACAATATCTATAAAAAAAGTAAAAGAGAACTTTTCAACAACCTTGTTTTTGGATCTTTAATTGTTCTTTCGGATTGTTTAACAATATATTATCAATTTATACTATTTTATATTAATGATTTAACCGATATTTTCGCACACCCTTTGAAAAAATCACGGTTCTTAAAGGGAAAAGCGTGACAGAGGGAGTAGTGGGAGGGGGAAAATAGCCATTATATAATTAATAATAAAATTCAGTAATTTGGTAGTTAGCCAAATCGCTGAGATAAACAAATTTAAAACAAAATAGCTTTGCGTATTGCGGATAAAAGGATTCCGGTATTCTAAAAAGGTATTCCGTTATTAAGCAAAACAACATAAAAAGTATTTTTTAAACTCTATTTAAAAGGAGCAGTAGTAGATGAAGATTTCATTTCTAAATGTCTTGTTCTCAGAAACCGCTATTGTTTTATGTCTCTTACGTTCTAATGCATTCAACCATATAAGGTCAAAAATTCCAACGATTGGTGCAAACAAAAATACTTTTGTAGTGCTTTAATTAACTGATTTACGTGAACAAGGCGCATACTTCAATACTTTTGAAGTTCTTGGAGAAGTAGTTTCAAGAGCCTGCTACTGATCAAAAATGTCACTTTTATGGTGAGTTGGTACTGAAAATTTGTCAATTTATGAAAAAGGAGTGTCATTAGTATCAATGTTATTATGATTTTAATCAATTCGATATATCGTGTAATTTCAGAATACATGTAATTGAGTGTGTACTATAATTAATTGCCTCGGACCTCCCACCTTTTTTTTCTATTTTTTGAAAATTCTTTTTAAAATGTATTGTTTTAGTGCACATGGGGCCAGTTTGTCCTCCTAGAAATTTTTTATAAGAAGTTAAATTCAATTTATCTTTGAACGTTTATAAAATATAAATATAAATAGTTTCAACTTAAAGGGATTCTGTGATGAAAATGTAGAGCTTGTAGATGTTGTAGAGCTTAAAATTTTGTCCATATCAGTTTCTGCAGTTTTTAATATACAGTGTGTCCGGAAAAAGAGGCCCCAAGTTTTAAATATCTATATATAACTGTTGATCTACACATAATTTTTATATATTTTCGAGATCACTTGATAGAGTTTCGAATTTTCTATGAAATGATCTTTCTAATTTTCTTATCAAAAAAGTAGTTCTAGAAATATTTAAAATTTTACCATGAAACTGTGGCATTAATATGATAACAATCGATAAAAAGTATATTTAAATGAAGCCAATTATGAACAAGAAGCCCAACGGCTTGAATTTTAAGAGCGGAAAATTCATTAGAAAAATTTAGCAAAAACAAAATCTAAACTCGTATGTGAGAAGGCCTGAAATTTAAATATAGTTTGAGAAAATAGAGATAAACAAAAGTCATAAGCAATTTTTAAGAAATAAACAAAATAATTGAGATCGTTACGTACAAGCTTACCAAGTGTAAAATTTTCAGACTTGAAGTAAAAAAGTAAAGCCACCATCAAAAATTTGTGAAACTTTGATTTTAAAAATTTTCACTTTCACTTCATGTAAATATCACTCATTTCATAATAACAAAAACGCTTGCAAATGTTTTCTAGCATACTTGAGTTTTTGAATGCAGTATTGACTACCTTATCGGACAAAAAAATGTCAGAAAAAACTGTGACGAAAATTTTGTCCGACATAAACGTTTCACGACCAAAATTTTACATTACTCTAAGACATTATAGACACTGTGATTCGTGTGATTTTTATTCAAAATCAAGTTTTTGAAAAATTGAATTTTCGTCACTTTTGTCCGACGAAAAACTTTTTCCGGCGAAAATTTTGTCCGACATTTTTTTGTCCGGTAAGGTATTAGGTTTAATGTATATATCATTATGCCGTAATGACACTAAAATAAATACATTATATGGACAGATTTTATAGATGTTCAAAAAGAAAATGCCATTGCCTATCTACTTGGCTTTTTTTAATGAGAAAAATGGTTTTTGGATCTAAAAATATCAATGGCAAATTATGATTAAATTTCCATATTATGTAAATTCAATTAGATAAGAGATGGAATTAAAGATAAAATAGAGTCAAACATTTCAAGTATTTCCAAAAAGGCATTTACCGCATTTCTAAATTGGTGTATCCTGATTGTTGGAATAACTTGTTTTCTAAAAAAGCCAGTTAAGGACGGAAAAATATATCAATGTTATTTCAGAATATGAGTGAGCAGTCCGCGATATAGTCGGAATGGGCCTATCCTCCATTATGACAGGAAGTTACAAATCTTACTCAGAATTATGGGTGCAAATGTTTGCAACACACTAATCTTTGATATTCTGCAACTTTATTATCTTCACAGGAAGAACAATGTCACTCATGCAAGCGAAGACTTAATCAATTTCATAGAGTCATTCTACCTCTAACTTTCACCAAACCTTATCTGAAAGAAGAGCACTACGGTCTCGTATGCCAGTCGGTCTTGTGATAAGAGCCATGCAAAATTTAACAGCACCGCATTTTCCACCGCACACGTAGCTTTATGATAGCGATTTGAACCAGGAACCTTATGATTCGTGGTAGTGATAACTTGGCCACGGCTTCTAAGTGTTTTCTACAAACAGGTAAGAGCATGTGGGTTGATCTAAAAAATTAATTTGTTTTTTAGGATTGCTGTTCTGTTTCTTACTTGTGAACCACTCAAATCCAATTCCCAAGGGTTGTTCGACTGTAGAAATCGAAATACAACAGTTTTACTGGCAAACAAACATGCTGAAGTTGATATTACACACACTGATCGAATTCGTTTAACTTGGGAACGAGTGAAATCTGGAAATAGGTTGATTATAACAACAACAGAAGATGTCAATATCACAACCATAAGAACCAAAAAGTTGTTAATACATGCAAGTGTGAATTGTGGAGGGACAGCTTGCTCAGCATCAGTACAAAAAGCGTCTATGTTGATTTGGATATCATATATATTTGCTCTCCACAAATTTGGCGTTTTGAATTCATACACTATCTTCCTGATGTTATTGTTGTATTTCAGCTCAACGTCTATATCAACATTTGAAGAGTGTTCTCGTCCAAGAGTGCACATCAAAATACCAACAAGTTTTGTTTCAAAAGTATGCATCAATAGCAATCGGTGTATCGAAACATCTTGTGATTTAGGTTTGTATCTTGATGATAACAACAACAAAGGCTACAGTATCCTCGATTCGGATAATGAAGTGCTCTTCCGCAAAGACACGTGTGAGATCATCAAGCCAAAGTATTGGGACGATTGGATCTACTTGAACCTTGGGATAAACGATACGTCAGGTGGTTTACTGTACTATGCAGACGATGATGGAGACGGATTGGTGAATATTTTGGAATATTACGCCAATACAAATGTTACAGAGCCTCTCATGCCAAACAGAGCTCGTAGGTCTACTTCCTTTGATGATTTTCTCAAAAATCTCGGATCTAATCCGAAGAATCCTGACAGTGATCATGATTTGCTGTTAGATGGCTACGAATTCATAAACAACTTGTCTCCAGTGGTGCAGGATGATTCGAATGAAGATCTAGACGGCGACTTGCTTTCCAATCTGAATGAACAAATTCATCAAACAGATCCTTTGAATCCTGATACAGACGGTGATGGAGTAAATGATGGAACTGAAATAAACAATTATGCTGATCCGATTGATCCATCTGATCAAGGAAGAAGTGATTATTCGGACTCGTTTGCTATTATGCGTCTCACTGTTGGTGATCCAAGTGGTAGTCATTCAGAGCGATACAATCTCAACGTTGGTGACATTTCTCATCAGTCACCAGGCTTTGGGTTGGTAGGTTCAGGTAAATACAAGTTTCTCCCTGGTACCTACACCATTACAGTCAATTGGATAGCAACTAATGTATGGAGTGGCATACCAGATTACGATTATACTGCTCGTGTTCAAATTGTCACTTCGAAAAATGTTGATGTACAAGTTAAGGACGATGGTAGTATTTTGGGTACGTATTACGATAACAATTTTGACAGAACAATTGGAAAAAAATCGCGTCTTATCATCAAATCTAAATGCCAAAATGACGAGGCAGCATGTTACAAGGATTGTGAATCATGCGAATCGTCTTTGTTTAGAGTTTGGGATCCTATTAGACAAGTTTGCAAATCGCGTGGTTTTCGATTTCAGTCTGGATGCCCTTGTGCAGAATGTCTAAAATGGTATGATGAAGAGATCAAAGATACAAAATGGCTTAAGGATTTAAATAGAAACTTTCCTTGTCCTTGCAAATGGATTGATCTAGAATCAGGGAGCGCAAGTCAAGCTGAAAAAGATACATG
>JAUBWS010111342.1:0-10052 GCA_032270445.1 Darlingtonia californica
GTTGTGGAATTCCACATGGTAAGAAAAAAACTAGGTGGAATTCCACACGGGTAATACTGTCTGATAATTGATATCCTCAATAGGGGGGGGGGGGCCACGGACTTTTTCTGGAAAAGCCCATTTAGCACTGGATCCTGGCCCGGGAGGGCCTTTTATTTTCTTTACAATACCATTAAAGGTATGTGGCAATTTCACTATATCCACTTTTAGCCCTATTCATGTTGAAGCCAACGGAAACCCTCATAACTTATTTGAGCTTAAGGTGGTTAGCTTAAGGTGAAATACAGTGTGTGTCTACAAACTTATGTGCATACTTATTTTAATGCTAACCGCCTTTAGTAGACTAATCTTCAGCAAAGCACAAACCAATAAGTTTGACCTGTAATAGCTCAATGTGTACTGGGAAAGTGGACATCAAACTATCGGAGGCTTTTCTTGCCTACTAATATATTATTTCCAAATCGTGTGAAAGGGAAAAATTGAAATTGAAAAAAATGAAAAACTGTACTTTTTACTAAAGCAATGAAAAGACTGTGATTCTACGAAACCTGAATCCTTGGCAATCTCAAAAATCAATTTTTTTCCGATTCAAAAGTTGTCTCCGAAAGTTTGGTGGTGGAAGACACTATTCTTACCCTTTCTTGATAAAAATTCTTAGGAAATTCTTCTTCGTTTTATTTAAATCTACTTAAAATCGAGATTTTCACAAAAATGTCTCCTCTCTGAAATCTTACCAGCGACACCAAATTTATTGATTAGAAATTTTCTGACAAAAATAGTTTTACTAGTTGGAAAAGTTACCTATTTAAAGAGTACCGCAATTTAGAAAATTGCAGTTTATTTTTAGAGGACCATTGACAAAATGAACATTATTCCAAGTCTTTTTCAAATCACAAACGACGTCAAAAATTGTATCAGTAGATGTAGACATCATTTTACGATAAGGTCCAACATTCTTTTTTGAGATTTTAAACCTTGAATTTGTTTCTTAATTAATAAATGTTTAGTGAGACAATTTAAGTTGATAATGATGGCAAATTTAATTTTTGTTTGAATTCAGCGAATCTTACTAGGTAATTACTTATATAACTGAATTTTCTATTTATTCATAAATTTAATATATGATTCCTCAGATAAAATAATGCTGGTAACAGCATTTAATATGTATTTTAATATGTATTAGTTATTTTCATTCTGCATAAATTTTGAAAAGAAAAAAAAAAACAGACTTAGCAAAAAATAATTTCAACTAAAAAATTATTATACAAATTTATTCATGATCAAAAATTTAGAAGGGTTGAATTCAGTTGAATTTATTATAACCCTCAAGGAGCAATGTTCACTAAGCTATGGCTAAAACGATTTTACTACAATAAAAAAGTTCACATCATTTCAATAGAAAAACAGAAAAACACTGAACCACAGAGATGCTGGATAAAATGTGGAGTTGTTAAAAAAGTGGGCCTTTACATGGCCCAGGAAGAAGCAAAAACACTAATCACGTTCGGAAAAAACAAACTAGTCAAAATCCAGAATCGAAACCCTAATTGAATGACATAGAGGAAGCAAAATTTACTTCTTTTGTAAACGATGCAAATATTTTATGACGCACACGATTAGAATTTTTAGTCCTTAGTCCTTCACTTCTTTTCCTAGGCTTGGGACGTCAAGTTTATCAATATGGCGTCAGTTTCAAAATGAATACTATTCAGTCTTGCCTCTCATACTACAATCCAGATTTTGAGGAGACACAGGAAAAACAATCTCTAGTGACTTGAAATAAAAAACACGACATTCAATGACTTTCTCTCTCCTCCAGACTCACGCGACCCACCCTGGATAAACGCTACTGAGTTTTTTTCTAGGGATAAACTAGAGTGTTTTGTTTACTGAAGTCATCGTCTGGAAAACAAAATGATGCAGGGGTGTGTGTACGTTGCTTAAATAAGAAGTCTATGAAAAATAATGAATTGTAAGAAAAAAAAATACCCAAATTATTCACAATCATTCAAAATTACGTTTTTCATTCTTAAATCAATTCACCTTGGTTGTCGACTTCATTATAGTTTATCCAGTCTAATGCGATAGGAGCCGAAATCATATCATCTGTTAAACCAAACGCCTCAGTGATCGCAAGCGATTGCGGAGAAAGTTCAGCACAAAGTTTAGCAGCGACATCAGGAACCTTCTTTGCAGCCCAAGTTGGAATCAAACGTTTCGACAAAAACCATCCCAAATTCTTTTCGACGATCGAAACTAAATAAAGCTTGTGTAACTTCTCCAGAATGTCATGCAAAGAAGCATCACTTTTCTTCCTCAGATCTAAACATGTTTGGCTCACCAACCGCTCGCCGTATGCGCGGGCCGCGTGCTGAATCAAATCACTTGACTTGTACATCCATGTCTCAAATAATTTTGGTCGACCTGCTTTGGCCATCTTCATTCCTAGCTCCATATACAACAAATCTTCACGTTTCTTCATCAAGTTATGTAAATAATCAAGACTGTCGAAATTTGGAACAGAGATACTTCCAGTCGGTAGCCAAGAAGTTGCGTACGTTTTCATGATGTCTGATTTGGAATATTGTGTCAGCCTCTCTTTAGCTACTTTCTGCATTAGCACACAGTTGTCTCCTTCAGCAGTGATAGAAGCATGTGAGGAAGTGATCACCGTTCCAAGTCTATTAACAGACAAATACCCTTGCCCACCAGTACGCTCTCTGCAAACTGTTCCAACATTCTCTACGTTCCATCCACACAATGGTTTGATTACACAACACATCGTGACTACTTCAGGATGTTCGGAGCCATCCTCTTTCTGGAATGCCCACCTGTCTTTAATGTAGTCTAACCCAAAATTCAGACAAATCGTTTCGGCAAGAAGAGGCATCAAAGCTCTTTGTTGAAGCTGGTAACTAAGAATGGGGGTATCTGACTTTCCTTCAGGACCCACAGTTAATCGGGTGGCAGAATACCTGAATAAAATAAAATCAAAACATAAACGTGATCATTCGCACAAAGTGGGGTTGCAAACCATGCAAATTAAATCAATTTTTCCCGCATTTTAACTTGTTATTTACTTAGTCGCTAAGGCAATGAAATTTGTAATACATCATTCATGAAAAGTTTCGGCGGAAAATGTGTCGGCGAAAAAACGTTTCCGTCGACATTTTCAAAATTTTGGTCAAATATTTCGGACAAGATCTTTTAATTTAAAAAATGAATTTCGATGAAAGTAAAGGGGAAAAGAGTTAACTTAAAAAACAAAATCAGTACCAGGGAAGTAAAAACAACAAACTGGACAGGAATTCCTCCAAAAAAGCCTTTAAGATAATTCATTTTTGGAAAGAGTGTTCAACTGGTTTGTTGCAGAAGTCGTGAAACCACCATTTAGAAACTCAGCAAAATAAAAAATCATTAAAAGGGGTCCTTTTCAGTTTTCCACTAGAAATCCTGACAAAACAGTTTATCATACTAAATAACATTTTATACATATATTTTTTGTGCTGTTTCTTTTGATTGGCTTGCCTAATTTTAAAGATCTTTGGTATTGGCACTTATCCTACCGTATTTTGATTTGTCTATTTGGCGTACAACAACCTTTTGTTTTCACTATGCAATGTCTATTGTACAACATGAGTTGGCACAATCGGTTAAAAATTACCTCAATGCAATTGCAAGCGCTGTTTTAGCTCCACCTTGAGACATCGCAGCAATACACAAACGACCAGATAACAACTGATCCGCCACTGTCAAAAACCTTCCACGATTACTCTTAATGTCGGTGATAAAAGAGCCATCTTCTGCCACATCTGAAAACTTATTCAGCAAATTCTCAGATGGTACGCGAACATTATCAAAGCTGAGTTTGGCATTGTCGACTCCATTGACACCCATCTTATGACCCATGTCTTCAACAGTAACACCAGGAAGTGGCTTCAAGTTGTCATCTCTTATCGGAACCAAAAAGCCATGGATACCGTGTTGATCGTCTTAAGAAAAAATGTAAGCAAAAATTGAAGAAAAAAAATGACGATTGGATTTATAGCCGAGTAAGTAAGACCTTGAGCTTAGAACTTGTAGGTCCCAGTTAAAGCCATCACGAAGCTTGCCGAAGTGAAAATTAAGTTCTCAGTTAATTCAAAAAGGCTTAAAATTTAAGTTGTTCTAGGAAGGAATGACTCTCGGTGATCAAAGACAACTGAAAATGTGATTGCGATTTTAAATCAATAAATCTAACCACTAAAAGCTACACACTGAATTCTCAAGATGACAGAAAGTGATTCTTACCTCCAATGTTCAACTGAGCAAACACAACACAGTGTTTTGCATGGATAGCACCATTTGTAATCCAATATTTTTGGGCTAAGGGTGTAGGAGTGTTTATGATAAATTCTTTGGTGCTTTTATCATAAACTGCTGTGGTCTCCATTTCAACGGCGTTGTTACCATAACTGTATTAAAAATATTAAAAAACATTAAAATCCTTCAGATATAAACCAGGTACATCAACGTAAGATAGACAATAGTAGGTACTGTTGACCTAGTCTTCCTGGTAGACCAGCTCCGAGCTTTGAGTGAGGTGAAAATGAGAAATGATACACATGTGCAGTAGCTGCTTTCAATTTAATCAAAACAATCATGTCGATAATAAATGAAGGAGCCAATCATATTGCTTCGCTTTGAATAATAATCCAGTAAGCTTGAACTATTAATAACAATTGTGATCTATTGTTTTCACTTCATATTATACTATCACCAATCACTGTGATAGGTTCACAATTCACAATAAAACAACTCAGATTCATTGTTCATCTTTCAACTTACTCGGTTCGGATCCAGTAACGGTGACCCAGTGCACAGCCTATAACATCTCGGAACTAGTCTGCCTGAATGACTACTGGCCTTACACCCTGCTCATGTCTAACGAAACACACGGTGTGGGTGGTTATTATCGCACTGTGTCCAATAATACTTCATTCAAACTAATTTTCACGGATTAATTTTAACGTTGCGAAAAATAATTTTTACGTGTATTGATATTCACTCAATAGTAATATTTGCTTTTTTGCGCGTATGAAAATCTTCGGGTAGGTGCATTGCTCTCTAAATTCAGATAGAAGAAAATTGATCTTAATCAGAGCTGAATGCTTTATTTTACAAATTTTGTTTTTTACAAACCGAAGTAAGAAAAAAAAGCCAAAAAATAAAAATCAGTAAATTGAAACACCTTTTTCCATAAAAGAATTATCAATTTGAGAAAAAAAGTAACATTTGCATAGTATTAATTTAGGAGAATAGTCTTCTTTCACACAATTTGTGTACTAAATTTCGCGCAAATTAAGTTTTCTGTTTGAATGAATGGATATTCGTTTGCAAAAGGTCAAATTTCAGGGATTTGAAATTTCCCAAAGCATGGAATAAAGGAATAAAAATCGTATACATCTGTAATTTAGTACATATACAACTAATTATAAATGATACCCCAGTTCTGTCAAACCAAAACATCCTACATCTTGCAATGTATCAATCCCCTGTAAAAGTTTGGAATGGTGTCGTTCAGTTCCCAACTTTAAAACAGTACCACCAAACAAGTTGAATTGAACTGTCATTTTTGTAGACATGGCTGGATCAACAATACTTGCTAACTCATGAGCTGCAAAGATCTTCAGGGGGTTATTTTTAAAATCCAAAACAGATATGAATCCTTTATCACATATCATCTGTAAACGTTTTAGAGCAACCTAAGACAAGAAAAAAGAATTAAGTATTAAGAATTACGTATTAATGTACGCAAAAAATCAATCAATTCAGGCATATGACAGGTTCTGTATATTTTTCACAACATCGAGATATTAATCATGCAACAATTACCTCTCTCTCCTCCTCTAAGGAAATATTGTATTGCGGCCTCATAGCAGGATCGCTCAAAAATTTCCTCATTTCTTGCCTCATCTCATGGTTATCATGATCAATAAGTTCTGTTAATTTATCAACATTAAAACTTGGTTTTGGCCATTTTGATCGAAGCTCTTTTGGATCACGGTTGAGTTCAACAGCAGTCCAGGCACATCTTTTAATCTTTAGGTTTGTAGAAGCCGCATTTCTTGAATAACTCGAAGAAACTTGAAGAAGGTGGCGAGTAAGTTTAGAACTTAGCATTTTGATTTATACTTTGTTATCTAAAAATTAAAATGTGGATAAACATTAGGGGGTATCCATATGTACACAGTAAAATCGCAATTCCAAACCCCTTTCCTTGTATTTAATTTATGCTTTCTCGGTTGAGTGTGTACATAGGAACAATCATCATCGAAAGTTTACCCCTCCCCTCCTCCTTTCAAATTCATAAACCAAGACAAAAAACATTCTTCATAAATTAAGTGGACTTTATTATTGGTTACACTTAGACAAAGGTGTATATCATACCGCATTCAAATAATCATATTTACAGCTCACATAATTGAAAGAAATCCAGGTTTAATGAGAAAAATCACTGGAAAAATACTTATATACTTTGCTTACTACTCTCATCAATCACAGGCAAAACCATCCATAACGCAACTGCAGGACAGATATATCTTGAGAAAGATAACTGCCCTATTCAAACTCTCATTGTAACCAACCATGTCAAGACAACCTAATAACGGACCCCTAGTCCTGGGCCAAAAGGGGTGCGTTAGTAATCTCTCTCTTCCCTTAGATATTTGAAAAAAAACTTACCTGATGTGATATACAGATATCCTAATTAGGACATTAATGTCCTAGTTAGGACATATGTCCTAATTTGTAGTTATCCCGGACTGTTTTAAAGATGTTTTGGTTTTTAAAGCTGTAAGTAGCATATGTTGAAAGCACACAAGAGAAGATATAGGTGACTGACTTAACGCATTTTTGTGAAAAGTGTAGATGATATAAAGATGCAAAAGTGTTACAACAATGAATTTATTATCAACAATGCTTTCATTATTTTGCTGTATGGTAAAAAGAAAGAACAGGTAATGTTTAAGGGCAAATTGCACCAAATCTGTACATGTCCCGTCCGTAATCAGTGAAAAAGTTCCAGATTTTACCTTTTATGGGTTTTTTTCAAGTTATTTGGACCCCAATGCATAAGAAAATACCTCTTGAAAATAATTTTTTTACGTTTTTCAAATAGAATTGAGTTAAAAAACAGAAGAAGTCATTTTTTAGCAAAAAATAGTGAAGTAAAGATTCAAGCTTTTGTTTCAAATTTTGATTTCAAACTTGGAACTACACTCCCTAACATTTATCCCCACAATAGAGTGACTACAAAACATCATTTAAAGCAATGATATAGCAGGCTGGCATCAAGAATTTGCCATTTTAATTACGAATGGGACGGAATCTAGAGAAACAACATTAAAAGTTTATGAAAAGTTTTTTATCCCCTTTTTTTCACACTTTTTTGAAAATTGATAATTTAGTTTTTTGCTTATAACTTTCGACCCTCTCATCCAAATTTAAAGTATGATACACCAAAATTTAAGTTAGGCTTTCCTCTACATGTTGAAAAAAAATTTATGAACAAATATTATTTCAATCACCGACAATTTTGCATCAAACTTGTATACTTTTTTTTGGTGCACCCGGTATCCTTTTGAATTGGTATCAGTACTACTTAAAGTCTCCCTTTATTAATTTTGAGATCTAAATTTTACATATTTTTCTCGAATGTTATCCCCGTACACACTTGAATCCTGAATTATTGTTTCACACATATATCCAATGTTTAATAGAATCTTGTTTGCCGATAACCAACTGCTTAACATGATAGCTGAATATTCACCTTAAGAATAGCTGACAATATTTGTGTCGCTCCACAGAAAAGGGGGCTCAAATTATTTTACTGGTAAATTACTCTGGTTTTATCAGTAAATTCACTGGTAATTTACCAGTAATAATTTCACTGTATTTAAATAAGATTTTTTGATTTACCGGTAATTTACCAGTAAGTACTGGTAAATTCAGCGGTATTAACTAACAGTAATTCCAAACCCCTTTTTCCTATGGAACGTCATTAATGAAAGAGGATGTAACTCACATTATCCTATCACAAATTGTGTTTGAAATATACTTTATACTCTGCCTTTTTGACTGCGGGAATGAAGTCTTTTATGATAATTTTACAGTTTGGTGCTTTTTTTCTCAGCACTTTCTTAATAAACAAAGATAAAATTGAGGCAACAAAAGCACATGCTTATAGAGATAAAGTGATAGATAGATATATAGAAAGAATAGTGACCATAAACCCTGCAAAAACTTTACCTGATAAATGTATATTGCTTCGTATTTTAATGGAACTAACAATCTCTTTCTACATTGGTAGAAATTCTTAATGGGTACCCTATATTTTCGATTTTATGCTGTAAAATTAGTTTATTATCTGGCACCAATTTTGTGGGTGGGTATCCCATTTTTTTTTAAATGTACTAAAAAACCAGGTACCAATTTTGGGTGGTGGGTATCAGAACTTGAATTTTTAAGAAGATCCAAGTTGGTCAGCTATGGATTGGTATCCTAAATTAGTACAGCAGCAATGATTTGTCTTTCTTCCTCCTAAATCCATTTTCCCAGATCTATGAGTTATTATTGATTAAAAATGACTGGAAATGTCAAAAAAGACAAAAATCTTTTGCCCAACAACAATATGTTAAAAATTGTGTAGATACGATTAAGATACAGGAACAAACATAAAATTGTAATATCTTAGTATACCCTTGGGTTTAGGAAAAACAGGCAAAAATGATTACCTACAGGACATATACAGATTTGGTGCAATTTGCCCTAAAGCAATTTTTAGTACTGTATAAGCCTCTCCTAAATGCCAGTCTGGAATTCAAGGAAAGTCTGTGTCAGAGATTGATTTTGAACTGTTTGTTTGTGCGCCAATTTCAACAGATAAATTTTTATTTTAGGAGGCCATTATAAAACACCCTCTGATTTTAATATTTCATTTATTCTTGCGTCAATGCTCCAAACTAACTTTGAAGTCTACGCCAGATATATCTGCCATATAGAGCACCATTTCCAGACTGGCCTAAATGTGCCAAGATTAAAGTTAGTTCAACTTGATCACTTTCCATAATTCAATGGCAGTTCAGAGGTTGACAAATCTGTAGACAGGAGTGTACTTCCACGTACACAGTAGCATCATATTACAACGTACGCCATAAAATCCTTGACGTATATTTTTCATTTAAAACATAGCAGTTACCATTGTGTTTATTTATTGAAACGGAAAATACAATAACGTCACTCTCCTTTGCCTTGCTTTCTTAATTTGAATAAAAATTTGAATCTCTCCATCACTTTGTTATTAATTGTGTAGTTGTTTATTGAAAGATGCAAAAAATACAAGCACATAATAAGGAGAGCAAGTTAAGTTTACATATTTTTACATTTACTGTCTCTACTGAAAAACTTTTAGCATGTACATAAGAGTGAATGAGTTATGTATGTGAACTATTCTTTTATAATGTTAACGTACAAAATGAAGGAAAATCAACTTTCGTGTGCAAATAGGTTTCAATTTTTTTTAGTAAGTAAGCCTCAAAAAAACTTTTTTTGTACGTCACGTACGCACGTACACGATTTGTCAACCTCTGCAGTTTAACCAAAAAATTGTCTATCCATGGATATTGGTTGAATAGACTTAAATTATGTTTGTCACGATCGGTTGTTTCTAGCAATGGCCGTCTGTTGTGACAGGTTGAGTATGGAGGACGTCACTCCTTCATTCCTTAACAATTATTCCATACTGACAGATTGTAAATGCTGTATTTTCCTTATAGCTACAGTAGTGAAATTATTCTGGTACATTGTACCGTTGACTACCGTTATTTTCGTATATTGAAGTGTTCTCTTTTTATCTCCATTTTAAATGCACAATCGCGACACAGCTCATTGCACCATTTTGGTAATGGTAAAACAACAGATCAACACGTGATCAAACTATAAAAGAGAGTGGTTTCCACATACACACAGTGTAAAAACACTCATGCGCTCAGAGCACAGTTCCGCGGTAATGC